>OY856409.1:1260398414-1260440914 GCA_963693085.1 Alisma plantago-aquatica | reverse complement strand
TATCCGTGCGATCTGTACACTTGAGTCTATTCTAGCCTGACTCTCTCTCTCTCTATATATATGTATATATATATATATATGTATATATGTATATATATGAGGATTCATTTGTTACCCAATTGTGTAACATAAATTAGTTACCCAACGATTTTGGTTACATGGGGATGTATTCGTTACCCAACTGGGTGACATAAATTAGTTACCCAACGATTCTGGTTACAATCTGAGCTTTCTGGTTACAATTTTTCTGTTCCTGTTACAAACTCCTGGTTACTGTTTGGGCGGAGATTTTTTTCCTCCAAAAATGTCATTTTTATTGTTTTTGCAAAGCACAATACGAAGTTGATGCTATTTTTACAAAACGAGCCTTTGTATCACAAATTTGGTTTTCTTTACAATTTGGTGCCTTTCTGTTGCAAAAGTGAATCCACATGTAACTAACCTAACCTTAGTTACCCGACTCGGGCAACGAATATATGGCCTATATATACACACAGACACACACAAAGACAAAGACACACACACACGCGCGCCAAATCAGATTTTCCCCCAAAGCAGACTTAATTTGCCCAAATTTGACATGATTTTGCCTAAGGGAACTCTAATTTTGCATAATGTGATCTAATCAGACCTAACTTCCCCAATCTTTCTTATATTGACCTAAATGAGACCTAGCCCAATCATATATAATCTCTTAAAATGGACCCAATTCCCCCCACATCAACTAGGCGCCAGGCTGCCGTTCGGCACAAGTTTTGTTTGCTCATCCACAGCTAAAAAAAGGTGAACACATGACTAAACGAATTCTTGCTGTACATGCTAGCGGTTACAAGAAAGTCTTTCCCTCTTATAATCCTAACACTATTAGTAGAAGCCTTAAAGAATCGTGTATATTTCATAAAGTTGCAATTCTTATGTCATGGTTGATAGTTGTTTGGATCTTTTTAGTTAACTGAAGATAGTCCATACACATGCTGATCTAAAGTTTCTACATTATGGGCTTGATACTGACCTAACATGAAAAAGTGTAAACGATATGCCACAACTGCCTAACATAATGTTATTGACTTAATGCACACCTCTAACCGTCTAATATCAGAGCCTGTTGTTTACCTTGCATCCATAGGTAGTAAGAAATCCAGTTCTTTTGTAGCCATTGGTTTGAACATATGACTGTGTGTTGACGCTACATGTATGGCTTTGTGACAGGTTGATGGTAAAAAGAACAAGGTTTACGGGCAAAACCTGTGCTATTTGGCAAAACTTTTCCTTGACCACAAGACTCTTTACTATGATGTTGATTTATTCCTGTTTTACATTCTCTGTGAATGTGATGATAGAGGATGCCACATGGTTGGATATTTCTCAAAGGTAATCATTTATTTATATTTTGAAATATTGATCAAGGCTGCATGTTATCAATGTCTCAATGTCATTATATATTCTAGATTATTGTTGGAGAAGTCACTATTTTCTTGTATTTAAACACCCGAGCTTCATCAGCTTGGAAAATATACAGTGAAATTAGATGAATAACATTTATGCATAAAACCCTTATACATGTAAAACATGCATCAACAAGGTTGAGGGCAAAAATAATTTAGTGCAGAATACTCATAAACAAGGCTGGGCCCATTATTAAACAAGATTGAACATAGAAACTCTAATAATCAAATAAAAAACAAATATGTTGACTCTGTCCCAGGCAAGGAAGCACGGACACGTTTATAGACACGGACAGAGACATGGGTACGGACATGGGACACGACAATTTTCTAAAATATGGGGCACGGACACGGCATTGGATGGGAGGATTTTTCTTATATGTGTATAACATGTACATGTGGATTGAAATTACTTAGAAAAATATCTGAAAAAATTACATATGTATTCATGATTGTATATGAATATGAATGCGTGCTTTTGTGTAGTATAAACACTATCAAGCACACATCAACACATTGTTGCAGTTTTGTAGTAAACATAGTAGATTTTCAGACTGAATACATGAGTAACCTGTTACTCATTTAGTCAATGTAGTAGACCCAATGTGATTTATGATACCTACTTCATCTTGGATTTTTCATGTGGATTCTTTCAAAGACATATTGTTTGCAGCTTTGTGATTATATCTCAGCTTTGTAATGCAAATTCTCAATGTCCGATTTCGATGTCGTTTCAATGGCCACGAAAACAGAAATTTCGACAAATTTTGATGGAAATTTCGGTAAATGCGTTCCTGGAGTATCGACGGCAAAAGTACCGAATTACTTTATGAAATTTTATCAGAATGATCTACTAGTATAGATCTACTCAAATATGTAATAATATTTCATATTGGATATGTGGGGGGTGGGGTCTCGCCATTTGTGAGTGAATGACCCTAAACTGTTTCGATGGGCATTTCGATGAGGAATTTTGATGTGAATTTTCAATGTTGAAATCAATGAATTAAGTCATTATAGTTTGCAAGCACAATATATAGACTTAAAGACACGAAACTGTGCAAAAAAATATGCTTTAGGTGGTGCATAGTATATGAAAAACTAAAAAAAAAAAATCGATGATCTGCGTGTTTCGAGAGTTTCGACAGTCCATTTCGATGTCCGATTGCCAGTGACACAGATTAAATTGGTGAAATTTCGCCTATGTCGTCGACATTTTGAGCATTGGACGAGACATAATAAAAAAGTAGTTGCATGTCCAGAATTTACACAAATAGGTTTCAGATGCAGCAATTGCTAGGCTGATGTGCCTAGGGAGTAGCTGCATATTCAGATTTTATACGTTGAAATATGTTGCAGCAGCAGAAACTGTTAGCCTGATGTGTCCTGGGAGTGTCCGGGCAGTGTCCAGCCATGTCCGGGCTGCAAAAAAAGACAAAAATGAATAGAACACGTCTTGTCTGTGTCCAAAACGTTTTTTGCTGTGTCTAGGAAGCTTCCATGTCGAAAACGTGTCCGACACGGACAGAGGCTGTATAAGTGTCCGTGCTTCCTAGGTCCCAGGGATTGTAATATCTTTATTTGCATTTTAGGTTACTGGAAGGCAAAGTGTGCACTGGGAATGTGGGAGCCCAGGTATTATGATAATAAAGAAGCACAGGGAATCTATATTCACCCGTTGTTGTTTAGCTAGTCTAGCGATCTGTCAAAATAGAATAGTACTTCAGCTTCAACAACTGGCTTTCAACAATTCTACAATTTTTCTGCGAATTGCGTTCATTTTTTCAGTTTTTTTGCTGAGACCAGAGTTATGAGCTTTTTGTTTACTGTTTAATTTATGAACATATATATCTTGTAGGCGTAATGCATATGTAGATACTGTATACAAAGAGATACATATACAAGTTTATAGAAACAACAAATGAATGAAGTAATGATAAAATAATGTTAGACACTAATATTGAAATAAAACTTCCAGTTCATCCAAAACATGAATCTTAGGGCTGGCAAACTAACCAAACTAAACCAAAGAATCACTTGGTTTGGTTTTAGAAAGGTGAATGGTTTAGTTTATATTGATAAATTTCTAAAGCATTGAACAACGGTTTGGTTTTGTTCTGACGTACGATATAACAAAACTGTCTCGTAAAGACCCAGTCGAGCTAGGGTACACTTGAGTGTATCAAACCATGTACATCCAAATTTTAGCCTTTAGATCAAAGATCGGATAAAAAGAAAACTAATCAGCCCAGAGTACAATTAACATCTGTGGCATGCCCATTTCTTCCGTAATCTCCATCCTTTTCATCCTTTAGATTAGGTAAGGGTATCCTACATATTACAGTGTTGCTGATATAGTTTTATTAGTAAACTCATGGTTAAAGTTTTGAATGGGTATAATATAATTCAATATAATATAATTAACATGCATACCATACTTTCTACCATTTACATAGTACTTTACATATCAGTATATTGCATTACTCTCATAGTACTTCTGCAACATTTGTAGTTTTGTACAAATCACTTCAAGATACTAACTCAATACAATTATACACTGAAATCAGTTAGGACACTATCAATTAGCTATGAAGTAACACGTTTGTAGCACGGCAAACAAGTTCAATATAGGTGGGAGAAGAACACAATATTATGCTTAGTTTCTTGTATGTTTATAACCTGCAATAGGTACATGGCTTCAAGCAATCAGTTTTTCCATTCTTTTTTTGGTATTGGACCATGCTAGACCTTGTTTGATATAAGTGCTCCAAGCAATCAATTAAACGGGAAGCGCAGTGCGAGGTGAAGTGGGTTGAAGCAGATAATGGTAGGGCTGTATATAAACCAGTCCAGACCAGCGGACTTGATTGGCTATTTGTTCCGATCCACAAACTTGAGTCTTGGTTCGATCTATGGTCCTCTATTTTCCCTAAATGCTGTCATCAGTCCGATTCGGTTCAAAACTGGTAAAAATCAGTCAGGACCAATTGGATCGGGTAATATAAATTTATGTAGTATGTATTATTGTATCTAATGTTTATGAAGGGTTGCCGGGGAGTGGGCTGCCTTTTCAATTATTTTAGAATCTGCCGACGAGTATATTGGTCTCTTGGCCTACCCATCGTGAACTGATGCTTCATCATAAGAATAAACGCAGGTGGGGGCCGTGGTGTTGCACCAGCTACCAAGTAGCCACTAGCCAGTGCATAATTAGTACATTGCACTGGGCGATATTGAATTGTTAGTGTATGGAGTAAAGGAGAAATGTTTCTTGTTTCTCTTGCCTGCCGTTATGTATTATGTAATTTAGCTTTATGATAACCGAGACTGTTAGCCTTTCACGTGATACGACTGTACGTCTTCGGTGTGTCGTTTTGTGTCGTTATATATTAATCCCTATAGCTGAAGCCGTATAATAATGGAACAGCTCTGACCCTTACTGGTACAAGGGATTTGAATTTGTTATTTCACTAGACGTTAGTTGCAACCGTACTGGATGCAACATGAATTGATGTGTCATTTAACAAAAAATAATCTGTTGCATTATATGAAAAGTCATTCTGGTATAAGAATTATGCTTAAAAACAAAAGAACAATATTGTTAGTTACCATGGGTCCGTGATGTGCTTATGAACAATGTTGCATTGATGGGAAACAAGAAGGCTACAAATTCATTTGTGTTATGCTTGTAGCAAAATCAAATGGCAAATCAAACCAATACATAGTTCCTTCATATTTTATAACTAAATATTAGTGATTTGGTTTGCTCCTAGTACAGTCCCATTTCGGTCCTTGATTGTTTCGGTCCAGATCTTGTCTTATTCGAGTTGGTCCTCGGTCCAAGAATTTTCCTTTAATCATTTTTTCGGTTCGGTCCAAACTCGCCCCGATAAAGGTTTCCGCATAACAACTGAATGCTATGCCAACCGCTTCACCCCAGATTCATGAGGTTTGTGGGTCAGATTGCTTAAGCAATGCTCAAGTGGCCGAAGCTTTGTTTTTAAGATTGGTGTGCATGGTCAACCTAAAAGATTATGTGATGTCCTATTTTGGGTCTACTCGATCCACAACAGATTAATAAATAACTTCATAGTCCTAGGTGTATGGTGGTCATGTCTAAGCATAGGCACGGTAGAGTGACTATTATAGGAAAAGGTGGAAGGATACTAGGAAACTTGTACAACCATCTCCTAAAAGCCTACAAATGATCTTAACATGTAACTTAGTAATGAACTTTTGTTTGGAATTAGAATGTCATTCACCGTGCTATGTTTGCGAACTAGTATGTGAAGGCATTGTTATTATAAGAATGATATTCACCGTGCTATGTTTGTGAACTTGTATGTGAAGGCATTGTTATTCTTGTGGTTCCAAATTGAATGGTTTTTATCCATGACAAATGTAGTTACGAGCCATCTACTAGCTATGACTAATGAGTGCGTATATGAGCAAAATGATTATTACCCTGACACAACGAGCTCAAGCAAATTTCAATAAAAGGTGCCAAATTGTATATGCAAGATACCAATCATTCCTACTTCACTCCTTGCACAAGTTAACTAGAATTGAAACCACCACCACAACTGCCCCTATCACCCCTAGGCCTAGCCAAGGAATGAGGTTTCGGCAAAATTGGGAAAATTTTGCCCAAAAATTTCGATTTCAATGGGATCTGGTACCGAAACGTGCGACTGTGTCGATTTCGACGATTTCGATGAGTTTTGCTAAATTTCGATGAAATTTTTGATAATTGCAATTCTTGTTGTTATTATTTTTTGAAGAGGAGCAAAGGGGATTGGAGTTATTTCACCATTTAGTACTCATATATAGTATATATTTATAGTATATCATAATTGCATTGCATTTCCCTAATATTTGCTATTCAAATTATTAAATACTTATGCAATGCTTGCTTTTTTAGTTTCTGCAATGTGGACGACATGTATCCTAGTGGTGGTTTATTAGACAATGAGGATGCTAGGAGGCCAACCACACCAACAAATAATGATTTAGCTTGGAAACATTGCACTAATGTTCTTGGGACCAATGAAATGATTAACTATTGAGTCAATATCAATAACAAACTATCAACCCAAGTAAAATGTGTGGTGATGCCCTACATATCCAATATTTGATATTATAACACAAATAGGTACATGCATGTATATAGCTCATACTTGCAAAATTGCATAACTTAATTCCTACATTTTCTCATCGAAACCCTTCATCGACATCCTCAAGAAACATGACAGATCCCTTACCTCCCACATGAAGGACCACCCCCAACCTACCCCCACATAAAATTTTATTGCATAAAACGATGCATTTAGGTGTAGAGATCACACATGTAAAATTTCATAAATTAATTTGTTCATTTTGGCGTCAAAACGGGCACGGTTGCATCTATCGAAATTTTTCGTCGAAATTTCCAAAAATTTCGGTTTCCATGCTATCGAAACCGTATCGAAATCGGATACCTCGTTCCTTGGGCCTAGCACGTTAAATAAATTTACAAGTAGATCCACATGCAAACTGGGTTGTCTGAAAATGGAATTAACTATAGTATGGCTTGCTTGATATGCAATCTTCAAAATGCAAACTGTCACTTTAGAGAATGAGCATACATGTAAGGAAGTTTACAATTAGTGCTAGCTATACCAAAGCAAACTACCGTGAAAGATTCGTCTTGTATACAATCAATGTTTTGCACCCATCCATTTATATACTGAAACAAACATCATTTATGATTGGTGCATACACCGGATGACAAGAATACTCACAAAACACACACGCTCCATGAAATAGCCGCACCCTAGAATAGTGCTTTGATGATTATAATGTGATCCTGAAGGCGACGAGAGCACCCCTTTGTTGTCATTGTTAGCAACCACTAACCCCCATGGATGCAATGGAGACCTTTGATGATCATGCACCTGCTTGTGTGGGGGGTGTCTAAAGGAAATTGAAAATTTGGATGGATGTACCATCTTTATATGTATTGTTCTTCTCGACTTGTTAATCTTTGAATTGAAAAATAAAGCCAATTATATGTAACCAAGCAAAGTAATTTTTCTTCTAATTATTGAGCAAATTCGATATTTTCCTCATTAATACCATATAACATGTGGACATAAAAACTCATCATTTATATAGATTACATTTTAACTAAACTTTAATGGAAATACTAATAATTTTATAATCGCACTATAAAGTCTCTTGCATATGCAATTCACGTACATTCCATATGTCGTCTCCCAACAACATACATACTACATGTCTCCTCAACTAAATCTCACAAGACATTCATAGCAAAAAAAAAGACCTTAACAAATAATGAGACAGCTCTTGCTTTAGCCATATTTTCATTTTTGCATGTGGTTGTTATCTCTTGCTCAAACACTCAACGTTAACCAACTTGGTGCAAGTAATCACCAATCTTTCATCAATCCCTCAAGTAACCACTATCCATTCATCAATCCATCTAAAATAGTTGCACAAACATGAATTGGGTCATGCATGAAATATAAGGACACAAGTAGCAACATACTAATAGGACATCTGACAAACATCATTTCAAAATTAATTAATATCCTTGTTGCTTTAATGTGTAATTCTGAATACAGTGATCCATTAATAACTATCAATTTTAAAAGAAACATAATTGAACAGGGATTTCCAATTTGTATAAAGAATTGAACACATATGTTATCCCCTTCTCTTGTCTAGGAAGGTATTTAGTTTGATACACATGATGTTAAAAGACAATATCCGTCCCACCTATGGGTTAAGGAGGGTGTAAATGTGCACACCTTTTTCATCTATATTGAAAAAGCAATAGACTAAAAGAAGTTAGAATCAATTGTAAAAGGAAAACTAGTATGATTTGGGGAAACATGTCTTATATTGGGGAATTAGGTATGGTTTTGCCAAATAAAGGCTCATTTATGTCAATGAAGGACAAACTAGCGGAAGTTATGTCTGATTAAGTCTTATTATGTCAAAATAGGTCTAACAGGCAAAATTAGGGCATACTAAGTAAAATGAGGTCCAATTTAGATCATGTTAGGTCAAATTAAGGTCAAATAGGTTTAGCATAGGTCATGACAGATGTGAAATAGGTGAAGCTATGACTGATTAAGCTTAGTGATGTATATATTTGAATATAGCTAAATGTATACGCAACAATCATTTATATGTATGTAAAATATAAACAAATATGCAGAACGCCTAGGCTCCCTAGGCTTCCCCTGGGTGGGAAGGACCGCCTAGCCGCCTAGACAAGTATGACACAAACTAGTAAATGTGATACTTTATCTTAAAAGGGTTGGATTATTAAAATTTGATTTGTATTTAGCACAAATGAAAATTACACATATCAAAATCTCCTACAATTATACGTGTATAGATGACGTGTGTGTGTTTGCATTGGTTGAATCATTTTAGTTTTTGTAGATATTCCCATTTGTTGCTTTTGTTTTTATGCGTTGTTAGTTCTCTGCAGGGTTTGTGACTTTTTGTTAAACTAGTGTATTTCAAGTGAGTTGGGTTGCTTTCGAGGGCTCGATAAAGATTGGTGGGACATCTGTGAAATGGCCACCATTTTTGTAACTTAATGTGTGATTTTCATAATAAAGGTTCAAACCAACCAATACAAACCGCAAAATAGCAGTTCAGTTTGGTTTGCTTTTTACAAGATTCCAGTGAAATGGAAAATGGCCTGAGCAACCTCTTAAGTGGTCCAACCCGTTTAGTTTACCTCTTGAATGCCAATTTAACCCCCCCCCCCCCCCCCCCCCCCACACACACACACACACACATACTTTGTAAGCCCCCCACACAAATGCTGTATATCCAAGTATATTATATGTAACCATTATCTAATTTAGATTTTTGAATGCATACTTTGATTTAATGTACTGATGTAATGTATAACTAATTGACGATATGTAAATGTAGCAACAAGTTATTAATATATCTATAATAAGTCTGCTGTAATGTAATGCAAAATTATTATTGTGTCAATAGATATATACACTTATTAAGTTGTATACGGTGTTCATATATGACAAGTCTTTTGCTCACTATTAGCTATAATCATTGTTTTATAGTTGTGATATATACTATTTGGGTGTTTAGTGTTGTGTAGGGTGTTTAGATATGTATATAAGTTAAAAATATATTATTTATGTATATAGAGAAGCTGGGAATTGCTTATTGAGTGAATAAACCAGTATACAATACAATCTCTTATATAACAGAAGGGATTAGAGACTAAACTAGAGATGAACAATATGGGACTAAACTACAAAATTAAAACATAAGTGAGGCACATGCTATGCACATGACACTCAATAAAACACAACATATCTCTATACTCCCCCTCAAGCTGGAGCGTTGATGTCGAACATGCCCAACTTGTCTACTAGAGTCTGAAAATGAGCTTTAGGAAGTATCTTGGTGAAGATGTCCGCAACTTGCTTTTCAGTGCTGAGATATGGAGTGCAAATCCGGCCAGAAAGGACAGTTTCTCGAACGAAGTGACAGTCGACCTCAATATGTTTAGTCCGCTCATGAAAAGTGGGGTTGCTCACAATAAAAATGGAGGCTTGTTGTCACAAAACATTGGTATAGGGTTGGAATAGGAGATATCGAACTCCTGAAGGAGACTCTGGACCCACAGAAGTTCACATGCAGTATGAGCCATAGCTCAGTATTTCTGTCCTGCACTAGATCTGGCTACAATAGGCTACTTTTTGCTTCGCCAGGTAACAAGATTTCCGCCCACAAATGTACAATATCCTGAGGTTGACTTACGATTAGAACGACTGCCTGCATAGTCAGAGTCTGAGAAGCCAGATAGATTAAAGTGGCCATGCTTCTTATATAACAAACCTTTTCCTGGAGAGCTTTTAAGATACCTTAGAATGTGGCATATATCATCCCAGTGACATCACCGGGGTTTATCAAGGTACCTGTTGATGAATCCCATGACAGCAGTAAGGTCAACTCTTGTGACCGTCAGATAAATAAGCTTACCTACCAGCCTCCTGAACTGGTGATGATCAACATGAGGAGAATTTTCATCATCCCAATCCATATTTGGGTCAAGGGGAGTGTTGGCTGGTTTGCAGCCCAGCGTACCAGTTTCCTGTAAGAGATCAAGTACATATTTTAGTTGAGACACAACCTTGCAGATGATCAGGAAACCTCAATGCCTAAGAAATACCTTAGCTTTCCGAGATCTTTAGTGACAAATGTTTTTCTAAGTAGGTTTTAGCTGCCTGTATGCCCACAATATCACTGATTGATAAAATAATATCATCAACATAAACAATAAGAATGACAAGTCCAACCACTGTTTTGCGGATAAAAGACTGAATGATCAGAGTGAGAGCGACGGAAGCCAAAAGTGACTAAGATCTGACTGAGCATGTCGAACTAAGCATGTGGGCTTTGCTTGAGACCGTAGATGGCCTTTTTCAGTTTATAGACTTTAAGGGCAGACTCCCCCCTGAGCAACAAAACCGGGTGGTTGCTCCATGTATACTTCCTCTTGTAAATCTCCATAGAGAAATGCATTTTTGACATCTAACTGAAAGAGAGACCAGTCTTTATTAACAAGAACAGAAATCAAAATTCGAACAGAATTTAATCGTGTAACAGGAGAAGGTCTCAAAATAGTCAACACCATATGTCTGCATGTAGCCTTTTGCAACAAGTCGAGCTTTCAGGCGTTCAATTGTCCCATCAGGTTGATACTTAATGGTGAAGACCCATCGACAACCAACAGTAGGGCATGAAGGAGGGCGATCCACAAGTTCCCATGTCTTGCGATCACAGAGCGCCTGCATTTCCTGATCCATCGTCTGTTTCCATGCTGGAATAACTAAAGCCTTTGCAGCAGTCTTCGGAATAGTGACAATAGAAAGCGTAGAAGTAAAGCATGCAAAACTGTTATGCAGATTGGCAGAAGAGTAGAAATGACTGATACGATGTTTAGTGCAGGAGCGAACACCTTTGCGCAGGCTGATAGGAAGGTGCAAGTCAGAAGTTACTTCAGTGTTTGTTTGATCTTCCGCAAACGGAGGAATTGGTTGTGGAGGGGCCATGGAAGGAGTGCTTGTCTTTGGTCGACGTTTGTATACTTGCAAGGGGCGACCTTCAGGCTGGTTAGAAGAAGGCAAGTCTTCAACAATATCTGGTAGAGGCGTGGGTGACAACATATCACTGGATAGCGTTGTTCCATCATCACAAACTATTGTTTGAGTACTGGATCAAAGCAGTGGTAATCTTTCTGGGTTCTAGAATATTCCGAAAAGATGCATTTAATGGAGCGAGGATCAAGTTTCGTCATTCTTGGGCGCAACGATTAAAAAAGCTTCTAAGGCGGCCGCTGAAGCGCCTGCTTTAGCGTCCAACCCACTGGGCCGCGTTAAAACAGGCCTGAGCGGAAAAATAGCGCTTGTCACTGAGGCAGGTAGTTTGCGGCGCTTTTGCGGGCCTCGGGCCGCTTTAGCGGGATCCGGTTCAGCGGATGGAGTGGACGCTTCTGAGTTACGCGACCCCGCGACCCCTCAAAACCCAAAATCCCCAAATAGCTAGACCCCCCGACTCGTCTTCTCTATTCCCAATTGGAACACTGCGAGAATTCCGCAGCCGTAGCATGAAGTCCTGATGAGGATTCCCGGCGAGGCTAGGACTCCTCGACTCCTAGTCCTAAGCCGTTGTCGTCCCCTGTGCTCTTATGAGAGCGCGACTCCCTCTGTATCTTCTCATCCCCTCCTCATATCATTTTCTCGTCATCTCCTCCACAACGACGGAAGGATTGCTAACGGGTTTCTCAGCAGCAGTCTTGGAGTCAACGGCCTCATCAAACTTTGTCGTCATCTCCTCCACAGCGACAGAAGGATTCTCAGGGGGCTTCTTAGCGGCAGTTCTGGAGTTAAGGGGGGAGGCGGAAGGCAAGGTGCTTCAGTGCTAGGCTACGCGGCGGCCGTCCAGGAGTCCAGGCGATGGTTTCTCGGCGGATTGTTCTCTACACACATCAGTTCAGGTATGTTCTGTATTCTCTTCTTCATTGCTCTGTCTTCCGCTCCCCTCAAGCTCCTCTAGGCTGCTAGTTGTTAACTGTTAATGGTTGCAGCACGCAGCAGTAATCGTTTTGTCTCTGTTCTCCTTCTTTCTTGTCTAATCCTTTCAACGTTTGAAGGTTGTAATAATCTACAACCTTGATTTCCAACAGTTAATTTCAACTCCCGCGCGATTTTCAGCTGTAGGTTGTTAACCTTGATTTTCTGAATTGCTGCAATGCAAAGTCGTAGAACCCCATTTTCTTCCACATGAACGTGTACCAGACTGGTACTACCAGTACAAATAATCTCTTTGTTATCAGTTATCACCTACGAAGCACGGATACAGATACGAGTACGGGTACGGGTACGGGGATACGACAATTTTCAAAAATATAGGATACGGGTACGTCATGGATACGACAATTTTTTAATATTTATTTAATATTTTTAAAAATAACTAATATATTTATGTAAAAATAGATGAAGACAATCAAATTTCATTCAAAAATCACAATATTTCTAAAGAAAATAGAAACCAATACCATAATATCAAACAATGATTTAAAAAGGGTCTTTCACTCATATTAATGTGAGACAAGTTACAAAAAGACATAGATAATATCATATTCTAAACCTTTCACATTTCATGTATCATCTAATGTTGTGTTGTAAAGTGAGTTGTGTCATCTGTGATACCAAACTATCTTCTCTCAAGGTATAGCTAGCTACTATGAAGCACAAATATAGATTCAAAAATGGATACGGGTACGGGTACAGGTGCGGTACGAGGATATGACAATTTTCAAAAAAATATAAGATACATGTACAACATGGATACCACCGTTTTTTTAATGTTTATTTTAAAAGTTTAAACAGACAATACCAATTTCATTCTCAAATCACAATACAATAGGGGGAGTCTAGAGTTGGAAGTCACATGGTTTTGGGATTTTGAGGGATCACACGAGTGGGGTGCTCTCTTGGCTGCTAAATGGGTTGGTTGTATCCTGGCTGCATTGAGGTCATATCCTGCTAATAAAAAAAGGAATATGACTTAAGAAGTATTTGGTATGTATTAAAGAGTATCTAGGGAGTATTAGCATCAAATATGTATTAAGTACTGGTAGGACACCTATTTTGGAGTATCGATGCTTCATAGGGGGAGACATAAGGATGGGGATGCAATGATTATCTTCAAAGGAGATGAAATAGATATTGTCTAGATAGAAATCCAGAATAAATCACAATGGATTTCATCACCAAAGCAAGAGGCATGTTAACCCAACGATACTAAATTGAATCCTTTGATAGAATATGGAGGACATCAACGTGCTTAAAACTTGCACCTTAGCAGGGAAAGCATCCGAAAGTACCATGTAAAGGTGAATGAATTGGTTTGCAATAGCCTTTCAAAAAAAAAATTGGTTTGCAATAAAGAACAAACAAAAATCCAGATTACATGTTGAAGTTCTTTAAAGTGAAATCCCAAAAAACAAAGGAGATACAAACAATAAAGAAAGAAGGAAGATTGGCATTTAGCAAGAGGAATGGTGACTAACCTTGAACTACTTCAAGGAAGCAACTATGACAACCTTTTTGTAAGCTACTACTTAACAAAGAGGGTTGAGACATGAGCTGGTGTCAAATGCTAATCAAACAATGTCATGTCCAAATTTTTTTTCTAGTTTTAATCAACTGGATACGGCCTGGATACGGATTAGGAGTATCCGATACGTATCCAGGAGTATCCACAGAGTATTGGTATCCAATACATATCAGATACTGGTACGGCACCTGTTTTGGAGTACCTGTGCTTCATAGGTTATCACTTATCACAATGCAAAAAAACACCGTATACATCTTTTCTAATTTGTTAAACATCAGTAATTCAGTAGTATACTAAAATTAAAATACTTTGTCAGTACCAAATCAGTAGTATACCATGCATCTTTCATCCTGCAATGTATTAGTCAATTGACGACATAGGAAAATAAACAGCAATATCATTATACAAGTTATATCATTACATGTCTAATTAATTAGGAATGAATGTACCGACTACTGAATATTGAAGAGGAAATTTATTCAATAGTATACACCATTTGCTTTATCAGTACTGATTCCGTACTATATCATGTAGTACTGCAATTGTGTATCACGTATTATATCTGTAATTACTTAACAACGTAGGCAAACAAACATCAATAGCATTATATGTAATAAGGTATATTATATACCGTGTATGATTACATGACTATTCTAATTAATTACTATTATTCTTTTTCCTTTCACAAATTAGTATGGTTGGTGGTGATCACAATTGAAGTTTTTTTGCTTCTTATCTTGTAAACATTTAATTTTGTTACTAGGAATCATTTTGATCTATGAAAGTTATTTGCAGCAGTGAAGAATTACTCAAAATACTTGATTTTTTTGTTGATCTATGAAAGTCCAAATATATCTTATTGTTGGTAGTATGGCAATAAAAATTTTTTATAAATTAATTTTAAACAACATCAACCGCTTTTTCAAAAAGCGCCCGCTTCAAAACCTGCTTCCCGCTTTCCGCTTCAAAGGAGGCAATCCGCACGCTTCGCGCTTTCCATAACATAGCTTTGGCGTAAATTTTTAACAAAGCAAGTACACCCAAAAATACGAGGGACAGAGAACATGGGTGCATCAAGAAACAAAATGGAGTAAGGGATACGATTATGTAAAACAGAGGATGGCATACGGTTTATAAGATAGCATGTAATAGAAACTGCCTCAGACCAAAAACGGTGAGGGACTTTATAATGAATAAAAGGGTGCGAGTCTAATAAGTGGTGATTTTTCCGTTTAGCAACACCATTATGTTGTGGAGTATAAGGGCAGGTGGTTTGATGGATAGTGCCACGATCAAAACAAAAAGATGGGACAAACTTCTGCATAAATTCTAGGGCATTATCGGTGTGGAAAATTTTAATGGGATTATGGAACTGGGTCTGTATTTCAGAAAAGAAGACACAGATACTGTCCAAAACAGTGCCACGATCATTGAGCAAAAACAACCAAGTAGTACGGGAATAATCATCAATAAAAGTCAGAAAATATTTAACACCTGAGTGACTCGAAACAGAGCATGGACCCCAGATGTCTGCATGAACAATATCAAAAGATGCCTTAGAACCAATTTCCTTTTTAGCGAGATATACAGACCGCGTTTCTTTTCCCAAAACACAAGATGCACAAGAAAAAGTGTTTTCAGATAATGCAGGAAATAAATGCTTCAATTTTGTAGCAGACGGATGACCCTGTCGGAAGTGCCACTGAAGTCCTGTGACTGATGTAGACTGAAGAGCAAATGCTGCAGGCGGTCCATCCAAGTAGTATAGTCCATCTGGTCCTTCATGGCCCAAATCAATCCTCGTCTTCGTGCGGAGATCCTTCAAAACACAACCAGAGGGATCAAATTTAATTGAGCATTGAAGCTACTTTACAATTTTACTGACATGTAATAAATTAACAGGAAATTGTGGTATGTATAAAACAGATTGAAGATGCAACTTTTGAGATAGAGGAACAATGCCAATCCCATTGAACATGAGTCTTAGAGCCATTTGCAATAGTGACTTATGGAATGTTAAAGGTTTTAGTCAAAGCAGAAAATAATTGGATGTCGCCAGCCATATGGACAGACGCACCAGAATCAATGCACCATTTATTGTTACCAGCAGAAGGAGAGGCAAGCATGGCGGAGGAACCAACAACAGATGTCGAAGGTAGCTGAGTCATGGGCTCTTGGAAAAACTTCTCGAATTCTGAGCAAAGCCATTCAGTAGATGGCGGAGCAGACGGTTGGTCGAATGCAGTTGCAGTGGCGGTTTCGGTAGAGGCATGGTTAGCCCAGGCTGGCTTACCGTGCTTAATCCAACACCTATCTTCATTGTGATTATCACGACCACACCAATTGCAGAAGCGAGGGCCAGTAGCTTGACCTCGTCCATAAGCAGTAGAAGAGCCGCGTCCACCAGTGGGAGGTAGACGCCCGCCATGACCGCGACCTTGACCGCAACCACGTCCAGAGTCAGCAATGCGAACAGCTAGAGCAGGATGCTCAATAACATGATTGGAGGTCACCGACGATAGTCTTTTGAACTCGCTTAAGGACGTCTCGAAGAGTGGGCAGAAGGTCACTCGACAGAATCTGATCGTCCACGCCGGAGAAGAAAGTAGGAAGGGCAGCTAGAAATTGGACCTGTTGTAGTTCATTGCGCTGCTTCTGGGCTTCTTTTATGTCGACTATCAAAGGATGGTAGATTTCATACTCATTCCAGAGAGCAGATCACTGGTTGTCGAAGTCCTCGATGGAAGTATCAGAAGAAAACTACTTGGCTAGGTTTTTGAAAAATTTCAAAAACACGTTTAAGATTTTGCTGATGGGGGTAGACATGGGCGAGCTGGTCCCACATTGCCTTAGCATCATGAAGGCATAACAGAGACTGACTGATCCGCGGCTTGGTGCTATTAAGAAGCCAGGACATAACACCAGACTCGTCTTTGGACCATTGTGCATAAGTTTGCTTGTTTTTTTCATCAGCCGTAGCAGCAAGAGCAGCAGGAGGATTCGTAGTAAGATGTGAGTACCAACCTTGGGCCTTGACATAGAGGACGAAGGACAGACCACAGATGGTAATTAGAGCCATCGAGCTTGACAGTGGTAACACAGAGTGAGGAGGCTCAATCGAAACCATGATGAGCAGTGGTAGGGCAGTAGTGAAGAGGCGACACAACAACATGTAGTGGATAAAGAACCCGCTATGGGGCAGTAGCAACAGCAGAGATCCGACGCATCAGATCAGAAGGGACCCGTGTCGGGCAGATAGACTGATAAAGGAACCTACGCCGTCATGAGGAAGATCAATATTCCATCATGAGGCGCAAGCAAAAAACTAACCAGCGAGATAGGAAACTCTCAACGTGTGATGGCTATGGCTGTCCGGAAGGTTGCACGTGTGGAAATGAGCTGGAGGAAAAAAGAGAGGAGGACAGCAGGAGTAGGTGAGCGGTGGCGGGTGGAGGGAGAAGGAGGAGTGGCGGGTGGTGGAGGGAGGGGCGGCGGCGGGTGGAGGGAGAAGAAGGGGGTGGCGGGTGGTGGAGGAAGAGGAGGGGTGGCGGCGGGTGGAGGTGGTGGGGTGGGAGGCGGCGGCGGGTGGAGGTGGTGGGGTGGGAGGCGGCGGCGGGTGAAGGCGGCGGACTTGCTCTTGATACCATGTAGAGAAACTGGGAATTGCTTATTGAGTGAATAAACCAGTGTACAATACAATCTCTTATATAACACAAGGTATTAGAGACTAAACTAGAGATGAGCAATATGAGACTAAACTACAGAAGTAAAACATAAGTGAGGTACATGCTATGCACATGACACTCAATAAAACACAACATATCTCTATAATGTACAGGTGTAATTTTGCATAAATGTATATAGAAATTAAAACCTGCTTTTTAAAAAATCGCCTGCTTAAGCATCCACTTAGCACATAAGTAGTTACAAGATGCTATCCGCACGCTTTCAGCCTAACACTTTTTAAAACATTGAAAGATTCCAAACCTATTGTAGTAGTCTAGTTTTTTGAAATTTTTTAGTGGTAAACTGAACCAAATCGAACTTTGTTGACAAATGGGGAAATGTCGACAACTTGCATGAGATGTCAAAGATATTGTGGAATGAGGATGTTTACGTGGATTCGACATCCCCAAATGTTGACATCCACAAAATTGACGAAGTTTTGCCCAACTTTGACGAGTTATTAATGTTCTTAAATACTAGTTAAGAGACACATTATAAATGCTCTCACTGTTGAACCTCTGGTTCTTGTACAAGCAAGGGGTAACTATAAACTGGTGTAACTTTCTCACTTTGAGAACTTCAACTAGAAAAGGTCCTCCACACCAGCTTCTCAAAATCATAAGTTCATCCTGGGAATTTCTTTTCAGCCCATGAAAATGGTCTAATTTTGTGCATTATTATATAAAATATCATTCAACACCTTATATAATATAAGGGAAGAAATACATGCAGCCTAAAATCTGGAACACAATTTTTCCTGGTACCTGCCTAGATGCTAAGCAGCTAAGGTGCTCAGCCAGGTTATTTCGTCTCCTTGATGTCTTGATATTTTGATCTTCACATGCTTTGCATCTAGACTTCATTGCAGCGACAGTTGATATTACTGTGTTTCAGTTTTGCGCTGATACATCATACTATGCATATGATGCAGGAAAAACATTCAGAAGAATCTTATAACTTGGCCTGCATTCTAACACTTCCTCCTTATCAGCGGAAGGGTTATGGAAAATTTCTGATTGCATTCTGTAAGTTCTGTAACTCATTAGCAATTCATTCCTATGTGCTTGATCTTCTTTAGTTTTTAACATTTACTCATTATATAATGCAAACTGCACATCTCACAAGTCACAACTTCAAATTCTGCTGGAGTAGAATTCACATTTCTTTCAGTAGTATTAATAAAGCACTTTTTTTCCCCTCTCACTGTAAGGCCTTTTTCTGCTTGACTTTCTCCGAAGTATTACTTAAAATGTTTGGTTTGTGTATGGTATAATTTATGTCTTTATTATTCATAATATCTATTTGTTATTTAGTTGCAGTGTTCTGAAAAGCGGTAATCGGTGTACGGGCGGAGAGGGTATCGAATAGAGTATATACGGTATGCGGGAGTATAAGCGGGAGAATATTCGGTTTTAATCGGTTTTGATTTTTTTTGAATATTAATCATAAAGATATGTAAATTATATTGACCATATAATAATACCAATGATAAGTAATTAGAAACATTTATAAGTACTAGACTAATACTGCATTCATAAGTAGTTAGAAACATTGATGAAATTAGAGAAGAAACTTGATAAGTAATTACAAACATTGATAAGTCATAGACTAATATCACATTAATAAGTAATTAAAAACATTGATAAATAATAGACTAATATTGCATTAATAAGTAATTAGAAACATTGATAAGTCATAGACTAATATCGCATTAATAAGTAATTAGAAACATTGATAAGTAATAAACTAATATTGCATTTATAAGTAACTAGAAACATTGATGAGATTAGAGAAGAAACATTGATAAGTCATAGACTATTATTGCATTAATAAGTAATTAGAAACATTGATGAAATTATAGAAGAAAACATCAACAATAAGGATCAGTTCAATAAACATTAACTATAAACTTATTGAGAAAACATGGGGAGAAGACCAAATATGTAAATTGGAAGAAGTGAATGTAATTGTAATGACTAATAGTAGTATTAGAAATAATTAATGTAAAAAAAAATTATTACTAGCATTTGATTTTGAAAATCGCCGATTAATCGGCCGATTATACCCCCGAACGGCCGATTAATCGGTCCTGGACCGATTATAGGCCGGTTATTCATATGCGGAGCGCTAGACCTCCAAAACCGATTATTCGGCCGATTAGACCGATTTTCTGAACACTATTTAGTTGTTGGTTCCGTTGCAATATATAGACACAACACAACTAGTTTTGTTTAGATGATATTATGCTGGATACCTTTATGAAGTTACTGCCAGTAAAATATTTTCATTTATTATTTTTAGAATTTTTTATTATTGTAAATGTAATTATATTTTGCCTGATATACAATGTATTGGCAGGCATCCTTTTCTTTAGATTTTTATACGTGACATCATTATTGTCGTCAAGTGAGCTGGCTTTATGTGGTGGTTGGACGGAGAGCCCTGTACCCTACATTGAGCTATCTCCGCTTTGGGCCTGAAAGAATTGCTGACATTATTAAGCATAGTCACAAATTCGGGATTCAACATTCCTTTAGCGGTGTTGACGAATTCGGCATTTGGGAATTATGCAGAAATTTTAGATAAAATTCGCTGGAGATTCGATAAAAGTTTGGCCAAATACTTGGGAAAAATCAGATAATATTCGGACGAGACATTATTTGTGTATACATACATACGATTATTACCTATATATACATATATACACATCATAAGCACGTTGATATGTGATTATATATACTCACATATGATTTATTGTTTCTCTATTTTTAAATGCCGAATAATATAACATGTTCTGATTTCATAAACAATTTGTGCAATTTGGAAACAATTAGGCATAATTAATAAAATTCGTGAATAATTCATGGAATTCGGGAATAGTATGGGTAACTCATAACATATACCCAACTTATGTTTGGAGTTTTGGACATTGGGGTCATGAGCCTGATCAGCCACCCCAATGCTCCAATTTCAATTAAGTAATTCAATACTTTTTGTTATGCTACAAGCCTTCAATAGATTGATATTCAATTGCGTAAGCTATGATACATCATGCTTGATTTTTTTTTATAAGATAGATATCTCCATCAAAATAGTTAGGCTTCTTTTCACTCACACATGTAGGACCTCACCCCCAACATCAATATGATATTTTTTTGCATAATTGGTTGTATTTTAATTGATTTTTATAGTCATAGTAAGTTGTGAGTTTCTTATTACTTACTCACAGACCAACAATGCTTCTGTACAACTTGTCATCCTACGTAGAGGTCCTACCATCCTAGAACATAATGTTTTTGTAGAAATTTGTGTCTTTAAGTCTATATATTGTGCTTGCAAACTATAATGACTTTATTTATTCTTTTCACCATTGGATTTGACATTGAAATCCCTATCGAAATAGTTTGGCTTTCTTCACTCACACATGATGAGATCCCTTGCGTACCCAATATGAAATATTATTTCATATATAGTAGATCTATTTCATACTTCTTTCAGTTGGTTGTCGAAATGCCGGGAAACACATATGTCAAAATTTTTGTTAAAAATTGTATAAGGTTTTGTTCTGTGGCCGCCGAAATGGTGTCAAACTCAGACATTTTCTTCCTTGACTCCATATACCCCACATTATCCAATTGAAATACATATTTATTAGTGGAAATTGATGCGTGGTGGAAACAAATGGAGGATACTAATTTTGTGCCTTGCTTCCATGACAACAATCATAGTGGCCAACTGCATGATTGTCTAGATGTGAATGTCTCTCACACTTGAGGTTTATTAGTCTAGTTTTGTTAAATTTAACAATTTAGTTTCTACATTGATTTGGTAAGGTTATCAGACTTGCTTCTCTAACCAAATGCATGACAACTCATCTTTTTGACAGTTTAAAGTTGTGAATTGGTACTTTTGATTGCTGGGTGGGTGGGTTAGATGCTCTCCACAATAGTTGATGAATTGGTTGTCTGATTAGTGTCTAATTTGTTTGCCACCTGATTATGCATATCATTAGGGAGAAGACCAATAACCCATCTCTTTAGAGTAGGGTCTTGTGTATATATATACAAATGTCTTTTACAAACTAACTCTATGATTCACACCGTTGGTGGTATTTTATGTTAGTTATTATCTCTGTAATAGCTAAATGGGCTGACTCTACTTAAGCCCATTAGTATAGGTTTAGTTTATGTTATGTTGTGTCTCAAGTACACCGTACCTTCAGACTAGTCTACTTCAGACTAGTCTACGATGTTTTAAAATCGGCCCGTGTGGACTTATAAGCGGTGCGGCCAAGGGACAAACCCACATATAGTGAAGTGGGTTGGAAAGAGGACCTAGCCGCATGATCAGTCATGCAGGTGCATACATGGCTTGTTAAGCGCCGATTTTTATTAGACTTTTACTTAAACCCATAGCCCTCCCTCAACAAAACCCGACTCTCCCACGCTCCTGGACACCTCGCTACGTAAGCCCTCCCCTCTTTAATGCGACTGAGCTAGGGAACTAGGCAACCCTCGTCTTTGGCCATCTCTCCACCACACGCAACACACATCGACGGTGGCAGCTTCTCCTGACTCCGGCGGCAACATCTACTTCTCCTTACTCCAGCTGGCTGCAACTACTTCTCCCAACTACATCGGCGCTTCTCTCCTCTCAAATGGTGGCCAGAGGTGGCAGAAGTTCGACGGCTAGTCCTCTTCTAAAGCCATAGGTACTTCTCCTTTATATCGCTCATCTCCCTTCTCCTAGTCACTTGATTCCTTTTTTTTTCCTCTCTATTGCAAATCTTGCTTGCTTTTTTTACGATTCCATTTCCATATTGATTTTTTTGTGATTTTAACTTCCTCCTTTTTGTTTTTGATCTTTGGCCATCTCTCCACCACACACAACACACATCGACGGTGGCAGCTTCTCCTGACTCCGGCGGCAACATCTACTTCTCCTTACTCCAGCTGGCTGCAACTACTTCTCCCAACTACATCGGCGCTTCTCTCCTCTCAAATGGTGGCCAGAGGTGGCAGAAGTTCGACGGCTAGTCCTCTTCTAAAGCCATAGGTACTTCTCCTTTATATCGCTCATCTCCCTTCTCCTAGTCACTTGATTCCTTTTTTTTCCTCTCTATTGCAAATCTTGCTTGCTTTTTTTACGATTCCATTTCCATATTGATTTTTTTGTGATTTTAACTTCCTCCTTTTTGTTTTTGATCCTTCCTCTTGTTTTTCTTCTCCTTTTTTCCCCTTTTCTTGTTATCCTCCACGATTACAATACCTCCTCTTCGTTTTCTTTTCCACGCCTGTTCTTCTTCTTCCATTTCCTTTCAGTTTTTCCCTCTAGCACGCTTTCATTTCCTCCTTTTATAGTGCCTTCACTCCTCCGATCTTATCTTCCAATTACTATCTCTTTCCTCTTCCTCTCCTGATTTCTCTTATATTTTTATTCATCATTTCATGCCTATCTTCCTCTTCTAATCTTCCTGTTTCTCTTACTGTTCTTTTGCTCCTTGTCCTTTTCTTCCAATTCCTGCTCTGTTTCTCCCTACACGCCTATCCCTCTTCTTGTTTTGTATAAAATTGGATTACTGCATCATTACTGACTTAGTGCATGTTTTCCTCATTTCATTATTAATTGGTAATTATTTTCTTTATGTTGCTAATTTTCTTTTGTTTGTTGTTGTTGATACCTGATTCCTTTTGTTCATTATTGTTAGCTGTTTGCTTTTGTTCATTATAATTGGCAGTTTTCTTTTGTTCATTGTTAGTGATTTATACGTACAAATTAAATATGCAATGTAAAATTAATTTATATATATATATATATATAAAATAATTAAATTAAAAAAATAAATAAATACCGTATATACTTATGTATATACTCCCGCATACTGCATATACTCTATAAGGTGACCTCTTTGAACATACAACACCACTTTTTGGAACACTGAGTCTATATATATGACTCTTTGTACTTCTCTCAAAATATACTAAGAATTTCTCTTCACATGGTATCAACTATCAAGAGTAATTCTCTAACCCTCAGGGTTTCATACGAGCATCAACCCTATCCCTCTTTCTCTCCTCTGCATTGCCATTCTCTCCCCTCTCTCTCTTCTTCCTCTTCCTCTCTCCCGCCCCTGCCCCCTCCTGCCCGCCCCATGCCATGCCATTGGCACGCCGTGCGGCCGCTTTAGCGGCTGGCAGTAGAGTCGTGCTGGCCGTTGGTCGGATACGACGTTAGGCTATCGTTGTCTTGGTTGTGGCCGGGCACTAATCCTTCGCGATTCGCTTCATCTGCTGCTCTTTCTTAGGGGTTTCTCTACTTCAGTCGCATGTCTCCATCCTGTTAGGAGTTGCACCCATTGCCTGTTGACAGGGTGCTTTATAGCGTAGCAACCTCCATAGGAATTCGTCTGGTACAACTCACCTTTTTTGTCACCCCCCGGTAGACCTGTCAAACGGGTGGGTGGGTTGGGTTTGGGTTGGGTCATTGCGGGTTTGGGTCTCGCGGGTGTGGGTCAAAAAGATGCAATTCTAAACGGGTCGAAGAAACACAAATCCAAACCCGACCCAGCGGGTTGCGGGTCACCCGCGGGTGCCCATATAATGTGTCCAATAAACAAGTATTTTGTAAATTTCTACTGTATTGGTAAAAGAAGACCATTTGTTAGTATTTTTATGTGAAATATAGCATAAGAACAACCAACTACAGAAGTTGCCACTTCAAAAAAAAATATTTTATATTTTTACAACCATTAAAACACATACATATTTTTAGATAAAATTCTCTAATGTACAATTAACATTCTCTAATGTATGATTATGCTCAATAAACTAGAGTAAGTTTGATAGAACAATTAGATAATGTAGTAGATGTTGAATTTATTTCCCCAATCTCTCTCTCATATCAAATCTTTTTGGACAAGTTTGAGTTTGGATTAAAAGTCCTTAACTGTTAATGGTTAGTAGTAAATCATTTTATTTATTCTAAATACTAGTGTATCATTATATTTATTTTTATATAAGTGATTGAGTTATGCGGGTCACCCGCGGGTGCCCGTGGGCCACCCGTGAAACCCGCTAAATAAGTGGGTGGGTATGGGTTTGGGTAATTTCCAGCGGGTGGCAAATTTCATCACCCAAACCCAACTTAAACGGGTCGACCCATGGGTGCCCGCGGATTTTGACCCAGTTTGACAGGTCTACCCCCCGGATGTGATTGTGGATTGTTGATTGTGGCACGAGAGAGATCCTTTTTAAAAGTTTGCAACAACCTTGGACTTCTACCTTTTCTTGTTTTTCCTATGTATTATCCCTACGTACATGGGTGATTAGGATAGAGATCAATTATCTTTTTTTGTTATCAGAGTGCCTTCTTCCTATTATAGTGCTTCAATCACGCTTCTTTTTGGTTATCTCTCTCCTATTTTTGTGCATCTTACCAGTGATTGACTATTTCTATTGTTGTTCTACTAGTGTGACTTAGTCTTCATCATGTCTAAAGGCAAGAATTCACCTTAGACCATTGTCTATAATGACAATGCTCCTATCTCCATTATTAAATTAAATGGAGAAAATAACCAGCTTTAGATGAGTTATATTCAAACAATTCTTGAATCTTGAGACCATGGAACATGACTTCGACTTAGAGTCAACTTAGACAGGTGTGGACATGGAAGTTTGTGGGCATGTTGAGGAAACTTCAAGGATTTTTACAACCAATGGCAGTTGCAATCATCTAAACAAAACAACACATCAGTAAATGGGATTTGCAATCATCTAAAGCGTCTATTAATGGTTGGGATTATAAATAATAAAAACTCACCTGAGGGATGGAGGAGAAGCACTTGTAGCACAACATGAAACCAAAAGTAGTTGTCGGATTTAGCACAATAGGAAACAAGGCTCAGAGAACACATATTGAACATCAGTAGTCGTTAAATTTAGTAGCTTACAGGCGAAAATAATAGAAGGAAGGGGTATCAGTTTGGGGAGGAGTAGAGGACACATTGTTAAAAAAGAATAGAAGGAAGAAGAGGAAGAGGGAGATGAGGACGACAAAGAAGAGGAAGACGGAAGAGGTATCAGTAGAAGGGGAGGGGGTAGGGAGACGATTTGTAGCCTAGAGCTAGAAGAACAAGAGTAGAGGAAGAAGAGGAGGAGAAGAGGAATAGGAAGAAGAAGAGGAGCAGGAAGAAGAGGTGGACGAAAAGAAGCTCACTTGGAGGCGACATGCAACAGACAACGACGGTGAGAAGCAACACCATCAGCCACAAAGCAAGACCGGCAACAATTCAACACTATTTCCAACGACTCTAGCGGCAACTGACGGACTTGTGACAAGCTTCAATAGGTCCTTGCTTTAAAGCAAGCTTCTTGAGGCGTCAATTGTAGCTAGAGGTGGAGGCTATGACTAGTCAGAAGATGCGGGAGTCGGGGGAGGGTGCGCATGGGTTAGGTTTTTTTTCTCCCCCTCGCTGCTTTTGAGCTGTATGTGCCCTCACGTGGCACTCATTTGGCTGGGCGAGAGAAACGACCAATTGGTCCGCAATCAGTCGGTTCATCGGTTCGCCTATTTTATAGCAGTTGGATATCTATTTCGACTCTGGGAGAGGACCAAACTGTTAGGGGGTCCGGTTCTCGGTTAAACAAGCCGGTTCGATCTAGTTCTAATAACTATGCACGTAAGACTCTTGAATAAGTCTCTGCTAAAGATTGAAGCTCCGCTCCAGATAGAATCTGAATCAATACTCCCTCATTGCTCAGGAGGAAGTCTCTACAGGTGATGACAAGCATCTGATTACATTGCTTCTGCATCTTCTGAATGTCGTCGGAGAGAGGAAATAATCTGATAAATCATCAGTTAGACGAGTAACTTCTCCAAAATACGGTGTCAATGACTTGTCTCTTTTTCACAATTCATACAACGCTATAGTCATGTCGTACATGTGAGATATATTGCTGGAATACATGAGATGCAGATGATCTCACATAGTCTTGGATGACTCAAAAGCAGTGTATCAGAAAGCGGGAAGCGGGAGGCGTGCAGACAACACCCTGTAACCTATTAAGCGGTAGGCGGGCGATTAAGCGGGCGCTTTTTGAATAAGCGGGTGTCTAAATTTTATATATTTTATACAAAATTACATGTATGTGTATATAAAAAATATATTTATATGGAACTTCTATACATATCTAATCAGCAAATCAGTAATTAACTAAGTATTCATCAATACTTACTATTAATCAGTATCTCTAATCACTAAAATCAGCAAGCAGATCAGTAATTGTAAATAACAAACTATGAATTGTTGAATTAAAGTAATCACTAAAGTAATACTAACCAGTAGTACCAATCATTAATCACTGAAAGCAGCAAGGAAATCAGTAAAACTAATCATGCATTAGTAGTATAATAGAGCAATAGGATATTTACTTAGATGCATTACAGCAGTACCCAATTATTACAGCTTACACACAAAGTATGCATTCTAAATTAGGACTAGCTATATCATAGAACATTTAATGTATACAAGTTTCATATATTATAGTCAACACTACTTGGACTATGTAATTAATTAATGTTAAATGCTTACATTAGAATTTTTAAACAAAAACGAGAAAAAAGGACAAAAAGCGGGTGAGGCGGGAAAAAAGCGGGCGATTATATTCAAAACAATTAAGCGGGCGCTTAGGGGCTAAATTAGGCGGATGAGGGTCATGGCCGCTTAAGCGGCCCGCCTGTCCGTTTTTTAATTCACTGCTCAAAAGTGATCTCTCATGTTAACTACATGTGATTCCACATCATGTTCAACATGCTCGCATCATGTTGTTCCCATTGCTCAAACACATCTGGATTGTAGGTGGTTCTCAGTCAGGTATGTGATGCTTCCTTGGCCTTTGAAAATATCTTCACGGTCGCATTCTGCAAAGCTCTTCTCATTCAACTTTCTGTCGGCCATTACATGATTTTGAATAGTAATAGTAGACTGGACAGCAGCAGCAATCTTCTATCCAGTGAGAAGAAGAAATCAAATTGATTTGTTAGATCAAAGAGAAAACTAGGCCATTTGGGGCTCCATAATTGGAGCAGACAGTGATGACTTCTGCTGAAATTGTGCAAAAAAGGGTTATTGCTAAAGTAACTCACAGTATACCAACTTGAGGAGCAGAGTTTTCCAACTCTTTCTTGCTGCAGATGCAGAGGACGATCCCATGTGCTGATTCTAAGGGTTGGGGCACCCTAATTAAGAGCATGGGAAGGAGGGAAATTGTAACACCCCAAATTTCTTCACCACATGAGCGGAAGCCAAACATTTTTTTTAAAAATCTTGGGAGTGTCACAAACATGATAATCATTACAATAATAATAGAAAAGAACCATTACAGACTTGTGTCAAAATGTATTCTCATAAGTTCTTAGAAACAAAATATAATACAAGAGTAAAAAGTCTAGAATCTAAACATCAAACTTGAATCCTGTAGATGGTGCCCCACCAAGCAACCTCCTAAAGTTGTCTCTGCATCATCCCGTCATGACTATCTCCTGAAGTTTTGTACCTGCGGACATCTCGTCCCCAGCCATGCACAAAGGGAAAACCTAGGTTAGAGTAAGTGGCAATGAATTCTAATAATAGGAAGAAAAATAACTACATTATAAAAACTATAGATCTGTAATTGAAATATACATCATTTATTTACATATTTTATCTTTCTGTGGCCACTATTATACAATAAGTCTTCTTCTGTGGCACTGTGCCTTCTATGGTACAACACACCTTCTGTGGCATAATTGCCTTCTAGTGACACCGAGGTGTCTTCTGTTCTGTGGCACCAAGTGCCTTCTATGGTGTAATGCACCTTCTGTGGCATAATTTCCTTCTATTATGTGTATCGCAGTACTTCTGTTATGTGAGGACTTATTATATAATATAAATTATTGTCTGGTGTCATTTTCTATTTTTATTCTAATTCTGATTCAGAATCTATTTCTATTCTGATTCTGCATCTCAACTATTTGAGATAAATTTTGGAGTATGAAATCTATTATGGCATTCTAAGTTATAAATTCTGTTCTGAATTCTAAACTCAATTAGTAAAGAACTGTGATAAGTTTGAACTTTGAAATTTAGATTTTGTATCTAAATTTGGTATTCTGAAGGAGATTCTAAATTTTAAATGTTTGTAAGGAATTAACATACTGAAATAAATTTCAATCATATATTCTACGTTCTAATAATTCACATGTTGATTTCTAAAATTATGCATGAATAATAATTTGAAACTGATAATTTATATGATCTAAGAACGAGCCATCTGGGATAGAAATTCTATTGTACTGAAAACCATGTTTAAAATGTCGATTTTGATGTCGTTTCGGTTGGTCCAGAAACAGAAATTTATCGAAATTTTGATATTTTATGCTTTTTCGACACAAGATTTCGATGCAAATTTTGACGTTTTCGATGACCAAATAAAGGAATTTAGTCATAATTTTTTACCATGATGATCTATATACATAAATACACCTAATTATACAATAATATCATATGTTGGTATAGGGTAGGGGGCTCCTACATTTTTGAGTGAAAATACACAACTGTTTCGATCAGGATTTCGATGATGCAATGTATACATACATATATTCTTATGTAATAACATGTTAGATCTTATATTTTGGATTGAATTAACTCAGGGGGGTCTCCCACATTTATTTAGGATTTTTAAGATTTAAAAAATTATAATGCAATAAAAAAATCGAAATTTCGGCTATTTCGACCATTCCATTTCGATGTCTGGTAGTGGTCGAAATCAAAATTTCGACCGAAATTTTAAACCATGACTGAAAAGTAGTAATCTACGTATGAACATTAGACCATGCCTCTAATGGATTATTCTGGGAAGGATAATTATAGATTAAATGAAATCAAAGGACATTGCCCACTTACCTTTTTTCTGAAGAAAACTCAATTGTTCTTGTCAGGTTGAAGAAGCCCTAACCACGTTCTTGGGTTAGTTGAACCTTGATTATCCTGTTCATTGGATAATCATTCATTACTAATTACATTCACATTAGATTTCTAGGGTTTCATGGTTCTTCGCTAAAACAGAAAAATACTGTGTCAAATCAGGTACTAAATCCTACTCTATCATCTAGATCTAAAAAAATTGATCAAAATCCATATATCACTTGACCCCATCGGATATACCAATTAAAAGATATAGATTTTCAAAGAAATACCTTTCTCGGAGAAGTCTGAACCGTTGATTTGTCTTTTTTTTTTAGCATCCAAATCTGGTCAAAACACGCCCCAAGAGGCAGCTGAATCAAGGCTTGAGCTACGCGGATCATTTTTTGGATTCGTCAGGTTCATGACCCATGGACCCGGCTGGGTCTTTTCTTCCCTGCGTGCGCAGACTCTGTTCTGCCGCTGTTGCGCCTCCGTTCACGAAGTAGAGTTTGGCCGCCGGCCAGCTCTTCTCCGATGCCTTGACGGCGTCATGTATAATATTTGCAATCTAGGATGAAGGTTCTGGGAACACGAATCCTAGGCCTGGTCTGACTACTAGACAATTTCACCCTTCTTCCTCAAGCAAGCGAGACCTTCTCCCCTGTCCCGGAGCCGGAAAACAGAGTACGAAGGCACCCAACTTTCTCGGTGGTCGTCTGCTCATTTTTGTTCATCTCATCAGGGGAGACGACCAGTGCTCCTTGAAACAAACCTTCTCAGTCGTCGGCCGCAGATCTGTGCTCCACATCTCATGAATCTATATTCGAACAGTCGATCAATGCGCAAGACTCAATGTTCGATGTTCCTCCCTATTTTGAGCGTCGACGTTTGCTTCTTCATCTGTTTCTCGCACTCAGAGTCCTCAGGTACGTAGGTCCTAGGCATTGTGTTGTGATGCCGTTGTTGTTCGGCATGCCGGGGCGTATTACAACATAGGTGTTCCCCTCGTGCTCTGCTAATCGAATTATCATATTGTACTATTTATAAGCCCATCCACGTTCGGAAATGCAACGATATCTGTTAATTATCATCTCCAGTTCACACAAGATTGGGACTCTATTCAAACTAAAAATCCTATTATCACGGAAGCATGATATCTTAGACTACGATCTCGGATTATAATAAAAGCTTCTGCGTTTGTCCTTCACAAAGATGGGATGACTCTCCCCACTATTTCCCTTATATCTTTTTTTTTAATTAAATTCCTCCAAAATAGCTTCTCTCTTCAATGAAACACCAGTCAACTAAATTTTGACCGTCTATACGACTATACCTATTAAGATCCTCCCTTTCTTTACAAAAACTTGCACTATCTATAAATTTTCTTAGGCTACTAAGTTCATCCAATAGACCTTAAACTTTTTGCATCACATTCATCTTACATTTGAAAATCACCATAATTGGATGAGACCATATTATGAACCGATCAATTAATCTTAAATTTTGTTGACACCATTACATCATCATAATATCCTAATGTTACAGATTCACTCATAGGGTTCCACTAGCACTTAAATGGGCTCAAATCTAGTGAAAGATATTATCCTTGCCCCAACATGTCTTGATCTCAACCTATTATGGTTTCATTAATACGCTAAAAATCATTTACTTATCTAGGTTCTAAATATTTGGGTGTCACAGAAATGATGCCCTTATGCTCTCCAAAAAAGGCTGCTAACACAAGCAGCATTAGCTGCTGCTGCTGCTACTGAAGCTGCAAAAAAAAGGATGGAAGAGGGACCCAAAATACTGAAATAGGTGCAACACCAGGAGGAAGACAACTCAAGGCCGATAGGGTAGAGGGCAAGTGTTCTCTGATGCTCCTTGGAGGAGCAGGAGCCGCCTTGGTGGGCGTCGTGCTACAGTATTATACTGTAGCAGCATGGTGACTGTTGAAGGAAAACACTATGACGGCTGCAGTTATTCCCTAGATTGATTAGGGTTTTGAACCCTAGTCTCTAATGCCATGATCATGACATCATTAGGGAGAGAACCCACAGACTCGTCTCTCTAGAGTCGGGTGATATATATATATATATATATATATATATATATATATATATATATATATATATATATATATAGAGAGAGAGAGAGAGAGAGAGAGAGAGAGAGAGAGGCTAGAATACACTCAAGTGTACAAATCGCACGAATACACTCAAGTGCGTTTGCATATCAAGACTATTTTTTGCAAAATGTAAACCATTGCTCACTCTCATACTATTAACTAGGCTACATACAAATTTTGAGCCCATTTGGATGAGTGTAAGTCACTCATCAGAGGGCAACAAAATCGACGCGCGAAACTAATTTGAAATGCATAATTTTTGCAGTCTTTATAACATGACCTATAAATGTCCAAATGTGCTCAAATTTTGTATATGAGCTATTCACAAGATGTTTAAGAAGATCAACGGATTAAATTTTTGAAAAAAATATTGCATCATGAAAAACGACTTGAGTGTATTCTGGTCTGAATACACTCGAGTGTATTCTAGCCTGACTCTCTCTCTCTCTCTCTCTCTCTCTCTATATATATATATATATATATATATATATATATATATATATATATATATATATATATAGAACATCTTTTTATAAACTAAGCCCCTGACTTACACATTTACAAGTAGGTCCCTGTGCATTAACACCACCGTTATCCATTGTAATTATGTTGTCCTTTTTTTTTTGCCTCTACCCAATACATATTTATCAAAGGAAATTGAGGTGTTATGGATACAAATGGAGGATGCCAATTTGGTGCTTCTCCGTCACGACAATAATCATAGTCGCCCATTGCCGGATTGATGGTAGTCTAGATCTGAATGTGTCTCACACTTGAGATTCACTAGTCTACTTTTTCCAAATTTACCACTTAGTTTTAAAATTGATTTGGTAAGGATATCAGACTTGTTCCTCAAACCAAATGCTGGTCTGATAACTCATCTTTGACAGTGTTAAAGGTGTAAATTGGTACTATAGTTTGTGTGTGTGTGGGGGGGGGGGTAGATGCTCGCCACCCCAGTTGAATTGGTTGTCTGATTAGTTTTTGATTTATTTGGCACCTTTATATGGCCCAGTAATGTCTTCTTTTTCTTTGCCTCTTATCTTTTTATAGCTTGATAGTGTGTCTATTCTGAAGATAGCAATGTTTTAAAAAACGTTAAGCGGTAACCGTGCGGACAACACCTTGTAACTGGTTAAGCGGTAAGCGACCGATTTTTTAAAAAACAGGTTTTAATTTCCTATATAATTTTATACAAAATTACATATATATGTATATAAATACTAATCCTCTTTGAAACTTTTATATATATCTAAAGATTCTAAACACTCTACCCAACAGTAAAAACACCCAATTAGTTTATAAGATAGCTATAAGACAATAATTATAGCCATAATATAATAAATAATAGATTTGACAGATAAAATACCCCACATACATGATTCAGAAATATTTTTGCATTACATGTTTACATAGTTAAGCAGTAAACAATAGACTCATTATTGGATACCTTTCTAACTTATTGTTATATGTGCATATCATCAATTAGTCATACATTACAGCAGTACAATTAACTAAAGTATGCATTCTAAAATTAGATAATAGTTACATATATTTTACTTGTATAAATTACACTTTACAACAGTACCCTATTATCCCAACTTGCATACAGTAAACAATAGACTCATTATTGGATACCTTTCTAACTTATTGTTATATGTGCATATCATCAATTAGTCATACATTACAGCAGTACAATTAACTAAAGTATGCATTCTAAAATTAGATAATAGTTACATTACATATATTTTACTTGTATAAATTACACTTTACAACAGTACCCTATTATCCCAACTTGCATACAAGTATGCATTCTATTAGACTAGGCTTATCATAGGATATTTAAGTTTAATGTATTATAGTCAGTAATACTTGGGGCCATATAGTTTATATAAAGTTACAGGTGTACAGCAAAATTTACAAAAAACGGCCAAAAAACGGGAAAAAACGGGCAAAAAAACGGAAAAACGGGAAAAAACGGCCGATTAATTACAAAAAAAGTTAACCGGCGATTTTGCCAAAAATCGAACGGGCTGGGTGTCTGGCCGATTAATCGGCCGTTTAATCGGGCGCCCCGTTTTTCATTTCACTGGAAGATAGTAACTAACTACTTTTCTTATGTGAATTGTTCTTGGTTGACCACCTCCTTTTTTGGTATAATTGTAAACATTAGCAATAATTTTTCATTAACGATGGTTACTTCTCAGTATTGTTTTAGGGCTCCAAATTACGTGATTTGAAGTTATGCTTTCATGCTTTATAAATCTTCAGGGCAAATGTGATTTATTTCATAGTTTAGTTCTGTGCTTGTAAATTTTCTGACCGTTCATAATCTTAGTTCTTTATCAAATTTATCTAGATATATGCTCTATTATATAGTCAGCTGGTTGCTAGTTGTGCTTTGGGCATTTTATGGCGGTTCTAATTTGGTGGGATCTTGCCTTGTTTTAGTTGATATATTGTTTTCTTAGTATTTCTGTTGTGTTCTCAAAAGCATATGAACTTTCAAAGAAGGAAGGTAAAGTTGGCACTCCAGAGCGACCTCTCTCTGACCTGGGGATGTTAAGCTATAAAGGATACTGGACAAGGGTACTCCTGGAAATTTTAAAGAAACATAAGAGCAATATCTCTATTAAGGTATTTTCCTTTGAGAAGCTTTTCTTATGAAAGTTATTTAAATTGTTGCTTTGTGTTAAACTCATCTTAGTAGTTTGTGAATTTTACCTAATTTTTGAATCATAGGCTTATTCCGTAGTAATCTCAATTATTCATTTACTATAAAGGAGAAAAATGAAACTGCTTGCTATAGCATGAGAAGGGGATGTCGCTCAAGAATCTAAAATCTATGTCCATTCATCCTTCTGAACTTAAGTTAGCAATACTTTCCAGAGTGGAGGCAGTGAATATAGAGGGGCATGTCGTTAAAATTGTGGAAGTGGTGATTCTGATGCTTAGTAGGCTTTTGATAGAATTTAAATTGCCATCTAAAATTTTGGTTGTAACTAACGAAATGTCATATATGTATTCTTTTTGAGATGTCGTCAGAGGAAGATTTAGTCTTGTTTAGGTGAAATGATATGACACTCAGAAAATGATTAACAAGAAATCAAATTTCTAAAGCAACGATTCAGTGCAGAGTTCAAAAGTAAGAAAACTCATTTCATGAATTGGATTAGTCAAAATCTATTGGAGCTCTTCAAACATCAAAGTGGACGTATCTGGATGTATCCTCTAATCCTTTGTCAGAAACAAGGATCCTTGGCTGTAAGCCTGAAGAGACTCCCCTTGAGAAAAATCAAGATCAGTTCCGGTATGGAAGCTTTGTTGCTGATGCTAATAAGGATGACGTGACATGATTGCGGGAAAAATACTTTATGGGCAAGTGCATGTATGTACCTAATTTTGCAAGATCCTAAGATATGTTCAGAGAAGGTATTATCAATTGGAATGGAGCAATCTAATCTAATAGGTTATGTGCTTACCAGCCAAGCTCCATGGATGATAGGAGGTCAATATATATATACTGTCTACTTCGTGTGGATATGCAAAGCTACTGGTTGGATGATAGGAGGTCAATATCTATATACTGTCTACTTCGTGTGGATATGCAAAGCTACTGGTTTGATCTATTGCTTAAGATCAGCACCTAGGAAGTACGGATACGGATACGGATACGTATCCGATACGGGTACGGGGATACGACAATTTTTGAAAATGTAGGATCTGGGTACGTGATGGATACGGCAATTTTTTAATATTTATTTTAATATTTTCAAAAATAACCAATATATTTATTTTAAAAATGGATGAAGACAATCAAATTTCATTCAAAAATCACAATATTTCTAAAGAAAATGGAAACCAATACCATAATATCAAACAATAATTTAAAATGGGGTCTTGCATTCATATTAACGTGAGATAGAAGTTACAGAAAGACATGATAATGTCATATTCTAAACCTTTCACATTTCATGTATCATGTAATGTTGTGTTGTATAGTGATTGGTGTCATCTGTGATACCATACTATCTTCTGTCATGTATGTCTAGCTACTATGAAGCACGGATATAGATACAGAAATGGATATTGGTACGGTACGGGGATACGACAATTTTCGAAAATATAAGATACATATACATAGATACAACAGTTTTTCTAATGTTTATTTTAAAATTTTAATAGAAAATATCAATGTCATTCTCAAATTACAATACAATAGGGGGAGTCTAGAGTTGAAAGTCACATAGTTTTGGGATTTTGAGGGATCACATGAGTGGGATGCTCTCAGCTGCTAAATGGGTTGGTTGTATCCTGGCTGCATTGAGATCATATCCAGCTAATAAAAAAGGAATACGACTTAAGAAGTATTTGGTATGTATTAGAGAGTATCTAGGGAGTATTAGTATTAGATATGCATTCAATACTGGTAGGACACATGTTTTGGAGTGTCAGTGCTTGGAAGTTCTTTAAAAAGTGAAATCCCAAAAAATAGAAGATGTACAAACAATAAAGAGAAGAAGGAAGATTAGCATTTTGTAAGAGGAATGGTGACTAACCTTGAACTACTTCAAGGAAGCAACTATGACAGCCTTGCTGCAAGCTAATACTTAGCAGAGAGGGTTGAGACATGAGTTGTTGTTAAATGCTGATCAAGCAATGTCATGCTCAGATTTTTTTTAGTTTTTACCGACTGGATACGTCTTGGATACGGATGGATACGGATTAGGAGTATCCCATACGTATCCAGGAGTATCCATGGAGTATTGGTATCCGATACGAATCGGATACGGGTACAACATCTGTTTTGGAGTATCCGTGCTTCATAGATCAGCAGAGCTTTTGCAAAGCTACATTGGTATCAGTGAATTTGTTGACTAAAAAATGAGGGTCTAGCCTCAAAGCTCTCATGAAACCGCCTTCAGCAAGCTATGTATGATGTCATTGATGCTTGAGCCTGTGGGGGTTGGAAAAGATAAGGGTTTAACGGGTCACCATAGGGACATGATTTTACTGTCTTGTACTTTCCTACGTGTTTGAGTCTCCATAATAATTGCTATGATGTAAATTTTCACACAAATTTCTGTAACCCTGATAACTGAGATCGGGCAAAACTCTTAGGGTTTCTCTTTGGTGGATGTAGTTCCCATTCTGGGATATCGCCAAACCATATATGTTCCATCTATTTGCAAATTCTGTATTATCGTCCTGATGAACCATATGTTTTTGTTCTTTAGGAAGGTCGGAAGAAGCTATTCCAGTTTCTTCTCAGAAGCAAAACTGGCCAATCATCCCAAGTGTTCACCCTATGGTCCTACGAATTCACCCTAATCACATATCTGGCACCAAAATGATTTGAGTTTCAGTATGCTACCACGCCATTTTTGGACATTGGAATGTCTATATTTGACAGTATCAGAGTTCATCACTGACTTGTTTGAGACCCTACACGGTCGCTTGAATTTATTGACCCACTGCCCAGCAAGTCTACTAGTTTTGATGGGGCTGAAATCTGTTTATTTGGCTTTGATAAGGCCTTGAACTTGTGTCCTGGCTGATTCAACTGCTTCCCCACTGACCCGGCCCTTGGGTCAAAGATCAGAACGAGTGTTGCTGCCTTTATTTTCCCTCCCTGTATGGTCATGTGACCTATAATATTCCGCCCTCCCCACCCCACAACAAGCCCATGATTTCAAATGTTGGAATGGTACCTATTGAGTTAGTTATAGCTTGCGATTTGTTGCCTTCATTTCGCTTCAATTCTGGTTGTCTCAATATCTGCTGCACAAGTCTTTAGAACTTTTGTTTTTCTAGCAGTGATAGGATATTTATCCTGTCTGTACTCACAATTTGTCCCTGTAGACTTATTTTGTTGTTTATAATTAGTTCGATATATTGATGATTTTGATGTTGCTGCCCGTTCTGTGTTGTGACCATACACTGGGAATCAAGGAAATGAACAACCACGTGTACTATTATCAATTTTTCTTGCTGATCATTGACTTGACATATATCTCCAGGAGCTAAGTGATATGACTGCCATAAAGGCTGATGATATCTTGAGCACTCTTCAAAATCTGGAGCTCATTCAGTACAGGAAAGGACAACACGTCATATGTGCTGACCCCAAGGTCCTAGACCGCCACCTCAAGGCTGCTGGTCGAGGTGGTTTGGAGGTTGATGTGAGCAAGTTGATCTGGACTCCCTACAAGGAACAGAACTAGGGGCAAGTATCTAGATACTAATTTTGCAAAGATACTTCCTTGAGTCTCACTAAAGAAACTGTTGTAAAAAACGTTCGGAGGCACACCCTGTGTATTGTATATAGCAGCCTTTTGTTTCTGTTGTTGATGTAACTAGTCAATTGCTGATCAGAAATGTCGTCAAATGTAGTATATTTCAGATATGGACTTTTAACATTTAAACTGACTTTAGTATATGTTTCTTCGACGTCTCAACCAAACTGAGTATACCTAGCAACAACTTACAGAGCACTCAGGAGGGGAGATTTATAGCACCAACTAAAAACTCGTGTGTGTTGTGATAGGACTGAACCTCTCCCCACATCATTAACACGCATCATCTATTTAAAATACATCATTATCATGTATTCTTTTGATGAACTTCATCGTACACCATGAGTCGAATTTATTTGTTTCATATTATGTTACTCCATTGCATTTGGTGCTATTTAGATCATCCGTCTTCAACTTTACAGGCTACGAAACAGGGTTGTACTTATGTTTTGGGATATATATGATATATGTAGATTGATTGAAAATACGAAAATACCTTTTGTAGAAACTGATTGGCGATGCGGACATTTTGCGTTACATAGACCATTCCCTGCTACTTCAACGATCATTTATGTTGGTAGCATTACGTGCCATCTGGTTTTCATTTTATGCTAAATTCAGTTGTAGGAAGTGCAACTCGACAGGAAAAAAAAAATCTGATAATAATAAACTGTTACACATGCGGTTTTGTAACTTACCTCTGTGTACTTTTTGCAACTATCTGTAGGAAGTGTAACTCGACAGATTGAAAAAACAAATCAGATAATAATGAACTGTTAGTCTGCATGTATGACGTAACTTATCTTTGTGCTTGCATTGCATACACGTTTCATCATTCTTATTCTTTTAGGGCTTAAACACTTGTATCCGACTCTAGCACATATATCTAATCAAGTACACTAAAATAATTGGGCTCTACACACATTCAATCAATTTATTAATGTACATCATTCCAAACTAGTTTGTCATAGTTCATTAACCAAGAGTCCTCTCTTTTCATTCATTTTTCCACGAGTGACATTAACGGGTTGTTGAGAAGAGTTCTCCAACCCGCATTACCATAACACCATTGCCATTTTACAACATCAACACCTCGAAGGACAGCAGCACAATATTGCGCAGTTGTTGAAGGATCATTGGCGTTACAAAACAACATAGGAGAAAGTAGACTATTCACAGTGGTGGGTTGAGTTTTTGCTAGGGTTTCGTTGGTGGATGCTGAAATGACCCACTCTGAAACGGGTAGCCAAATGCTTACCCGTACCTGTTAGATAGTTTGTATCTAATTCATGCTTCAGTATTGGTAGTTGTGGTCTAGTGAAAAGTCCAACTTGCTCTGTTTAAACACTTGCTCTCTTCACTGATGTAAACTAGTAAATAATAAGGCGAATTTCATAATAACATGATTTTTTTATACTTAAACAAATATAGAATGAAGATTCAAAACCCACAAAATAATCCAGACTTTGTTGATTTTATTAAGAAGTATAGTGTATATTAGCAAACTACGATTATGTATCAATTCTGTACCCATCTTACCACACATCACGCCTTTAATAAAAAACAGCATCAAGCAAACTATGTACATAACTATGCACCATTATATTTATCAAACGTACTAACTAGATTACATGATATAAATAATATTTTCGAACCAAACATCGTGAATAAACCATGATATGATTTTTAATTTCCTCAATATGTGTATGGATTATATATAATCATGGACATGTTAACAATGTATAACTTCATTATATATTTTAATATAATTGCTCAAGTATCTATCATTTTATTATAATTTTTGAAATATCATGAATTTGTTAGCATATGAAAACATCTTGTATATTTATGATTTACCCTTATTTCAACACCGATGAACTGACATTGTCAATGATTGCATTTTTCTTTATATTTCAAGAATATACTATACCTAATATAGAATGTTCTTTACTTGACAATATCCAATCACTACTTTTGTAATATTGAGTGGAAACTTGCTACTCGTGGGTCTAAGTACATTTTAAACAAATTAGGTTGAGTTCATATTTACAGGTGCCAAATTTGGACGTCTTTATTACAAGATATGTTCTACAATAATTTAGTAGGTTCCAATAAACTCTTATTGTAGCCAATGGCGGAACCAGGGGGGGGAGTAGGGTTCATGCCCCCCCCCCAAAAAAATAATTTAAAAGTATTTAATATATTAGTTATATAACCACGTAATAGAAGAAATATAACATGTTGGCTAAAGTTGACAATAGCATCCTTGTTGCCGGTGTGGTTGTGAAGTTGGTTTGTAAATTGTCGTCTCAAGTTCGAATCCGGCTGAGGACAAGTCTCATTTTTTACTGCTACCACACGTGCGAATATTATATATAAGAACCTGACCAAAATAATTCAAACGCTTCTCGTCTTTAGTTCGAATCTAGTTTAGCATAATCTATTTTTATTTAGTATCACTGACCAAAATCTAATAATACTTGTAAAGAACACTGTATTTGGTATCAAATTAGTGGCAATTTTTTTTTACAAAAGTGGATAAAATTAAAGGGTCCATACACTTAAAAGTAAACTAAGATGATTAGGAGAAATTTAATTTTCTTACTTTCAATGTTAACAATATAATCTTATTCTCAATATCATCCTTTGAGAGTCTCACATGTCACTTCATCATTTTTTCTTTCTTATGTCGTCAATGATGTAGATTGCTACTTCCTTACTCTTACATAAGTAACTTTTAGAGGGGACATGAATAATATCTATATGATTGGTTCATGATCTATATGGATTAATCACTATAGTGTTTCCGTTATGATGACCAACTCTAAAAATGTGATGGTCACATTTATAAAAATAAAAATAAACTAGATTGTCATCTATTAAAAAGAAATAATAACATTTTTTTTGTCAATTTGGACAATGTAGCCATACACATTACAATTCATATGATTAAGTAATTGTATATTATTAACATATGCTCTTCTATTTTTTTTACAAAAAGTAATTGGCAATTTACTAACCAAATTCTTCATATATAAATTTAAATTAAGCTTGACAAAACAACTTAAGTTATTTTATATATAAGCATGATCCCTTTAAACTATATATTACATGGTAACATATTTATGTAACAAATATTAGTTTCACAGCTATGACATACAATTTCATTGTATTAACATTTACAAACACACATATTAAGTATATACATATGTATATGTATGTGTATATATATGTGTGCTTGTGTTAGCGTGTGTATGTATGAATGTAAACTCACACACATATAAGTTCAGATCTGTATTGCCTTAAAAAAACTTTACCTCTAATTTTTTACAATATTGAATTATAGTGTAATCTTAAGGGACAATGATTGTCCACTTCAAAAATATATTTTGATCCTTAATGTTAATTCTTGAGGTATGACCGTTAAAGGCTCTTAAAACAAAATATATATATTTTTATATATACTTGAGCACATATATCGGTAAGAAACGGCACATAAAAATTAATTATGACTCTTATCATATTTTTGAACTCATTCATTATAATTAGTCCCCCCCCCTCCCCCAGCTGCTCGACTTTGGTTCCGCCCCTGATTGTAGCGCATGACAATGGCTTTTTTCTGCTTATTCATTTTAGGTGGTGTGTTTTTTGAGGTCAAACGTTGCATTCTCATGGGCTGTACTATAAGAATATTATAAAATGCATCCTATACTCTACTTTTAAGATCGAATTGCGACTTGTGGGGAAGAATAACCAGTATGCGATGATTTCAAACGAATACCGAGCGTTACATCTCGGGTTAATGAAGGTCATTGATGTTGCCGTCACACTCGGAAGCAGTAGTCGGCTTTAACGTCCGTCATTGTTTTGGCCGCCTGGTGAACTGTCTTACCATGGTATTTAATGTGGTTAAACTGACTAATTCCATCTGCTTTACATTGGATCAACTCATCAGCATCTCCAGTATGCTTAGCATCATTCTTCTCCAATTTTGTTAACGTAAAAAAACATACCATGTTATCAACTTTACTAGAGCCGCCTTGTGTAAGCCGTTTCTTCTCGTTCTCCCTCATCAAATGAAGGGGAAGTCAAGGTACGCATGGGTAATGGGTTCACATTGCTCGGTCGAGACAGGGTTATCTAGATTCAAGTCATCCAACTGACCTGCCACAAGGATACTATTTCTTCACCTAACTTGAATTTTCCGAAGTACCAATCGTCATGATTTTCTTTTGTCAATTATCTTTACTTTGCTTTAGGCATGCTGTGTCGTTTCTGGAAAT
>OY856409.1:1260330914-1260393414 GCA_963693085.1 Alisma plantago-aquatica | reverse complement strand
AATGAGAAAAAATATAAAATACAAAAACAAACGACAAGATTGGAGGATATTTTGTAATGTACAAAGAGAAACTATAACATACATGAACAAACGGTAATGTGGGTGAATATTGTGTAATGTGTATAGAAAAATTGTAATGTGCAAGAACAAATAGCGCGGTGAATGGATATTTTGTAATGTATACAAAGAAACTATAACATTTAGGAATAACTTGTAAGGTGGTGGACATTTTGTAATGTAAAAATTATAACATAAAAAATAACTTGTAAGGTGGGTGGACATTTGTAATACATATGGAGAAATTATAACATGCAGAAACAAAATGTAAGATAGAAGGACATTTTACAACATACATAGTGAAATCATAATACACATGAACAAACTATAAGGTGGGTGGACATTTTATAATGTACAAAGAAAAATTATAGTATACATAACAAATAGCAAAGTGAATGGAGATTTTGTTACATGCATAAAAAAACTATAACATTTATGAACAACTTATAAGGTGGGTGGATATTTTGTAATGAAAAAAATAACATATAACAATAAGTCGTAATATGGGTGGACATTTATAATATATACAAAGAAATTGTAGGAATAAATTATAAGGTAGGTGGATATTTTTTAATATCTGTAAAGAAATTGTAATATACAAGACGTCAATAGACATTTTATAATATACATAGAGAAACTTTAACAAATAGGAACAACATGTAAGGTGGGTGGACATTTTATAATGTAAAAAGAAAAACTATAACATACAAGAATAAGTTCTAAGGTGAGTTGCATCTGTAATGTATACGAGAAAAATGTAGGATACATGAACAAATTATAAAGTTGTGGACATGTTATAATGTACATTAATATATAAGAAAATCAACTGTAAGAAATGGGTACTTACAGTATATGCTTGGTATTGTAATTTGTGTATGTAATATACAAAGTCACCAAACATGTTATAATAATGGTTAATATATAAAGATAAATTATATTATGTCTGAAAATATTATACATATAAAATGTAGTATTTCAGAAAAATATGTAATGATAATTGATATATTATTATAAAAATAGAGATTTTGTAATGGAAAAAAGTAAATTGTAATATGTAATAGAACCTGGATGTATCCCATTCTACTATTTAAGAGATGAAACTAAATACAATATAAATTTTAATAGGAAGGAATAATTTGTAATGAAAACAAAGAATATGTAATGGGAAGGAAAAAGTAATAAAAAATGATAAGGATTTGTAACTAAATATAGACGTGTGACATTCTATGTCTAAGAGAATGACCAATACACAATATATCGTAGTAAGAGAATGACCAACAGATAATAAGAATTCAAGCTGACTTGAATTTAATATTATTCTAAAGCCTAAATCTCTAAATGGTGTGTTGATACATCAAAACAAGATATTTTTTGTTGTGTCGTGGATATCTAATTCTGTGACCTATTCCTGTCATATCAATGATGGGAAACGACAATCAATTGTTTAAGAGAGACTCGTTATTTACCAACTGTGCAAACGTAGATCATATGGAATTTAACGAGGCTTACTGCTCCATTCATCACGGCGTGCTATTCACAAACGAGACACCAAAATCTGTCAAAATTACCAATAAATGCCACCGCTATCAGTCCATTAACAATGAACCGGGTACTGTGGTATTTATACTAGATGCCACCGCTACTTCGCCACGACTAGCAAAGTTTATTCCCCCATGCGCCCATGCGGGTAGTAAATATATAACACCCCCACCCCCCCCCACCACACATATATATATATATATATATATATATATATATATATATATATATATATATATATATATATATATATATATGGCTAAAAGAATTGTGTACCCGAGTACATATAGCTTGCATGTACCTGCCATCATTTATGATGATTGTAAAATTAAATTTAACTATCCAACCTTATGGATGTGATGTATACTACATAGATAAGATGTGTATCAAAAATCACCAAAATATGATACTCATAGATCATCCAATGAAATAATTTGTGTTTTATCTGATCAAAGGTAAGTTGCAGAAATTGCAGAAACCGTTGAATGAGATATTTATATATCTCATGATCTATATATATGAGATATGATTATAATTTTTTAAACACATTTAATCTATATTATTTTGAATCAATCCATATGGTTGGATTTTATTAACATGCTCCATATATATCATTTTCATGGCCGGTACACGTAAGTTACATGTACTGGCCGGTACAAACTTCCTAACACACACACACACACACACACACACACACACACACACACATATATATATATATATATATATATATATATATATATATATATATATATATATATATATATGTGTGTGTGTGTGTGTGTGTGTGTGTGTGTGTGTGTGTGTGTAGGATTTAAGAAGTGTGAATCGGCCGGTACATGTAAGTTATATGTACCACCCATTATAATGAGACATGTGGAGTTCGCTAAATAAATCCAACCACATAGATTGAATCAACATCATTTAGATTAAACGTGTTTAAAACAACACAATCATATCTCATGTATATAATGATATATAACCATATATCATCCAACGGTTCCTACAAATTCTACAACTCACCGTTGATTAGAAAATATATATTTTCTTTAATTGGATGATCTAGGAGTGTCTGATCAAGCTAATTTTTGATACACATGTTATCTAAGGGATATAAAGGACATCTATAAAGTTGGATTATTCTGTAGAGTTGTGCAATCATCATAAATGTACATATAAGATACATGTACTTAGGTACACAATTCCTTTAGCCACACACACACACACACACACACACACACACACACACACACACATATATATATATATATATATATATATATATATATATATATATATATATATATATATATATATATATGGGCCCAACTTTAATGCCCGTGCGGGTAACTACCCGCCCCCCATTTCGGTTGTTTTTTTTCAAGTTGGTTACTTTTGACATGTAGAGGGTTACTTTACCGTGCAAACTGTTGAGTTTCATACATAGATAGTTACGTTTGTAACAGTAGATTTCAAAACACGGTTAGATATATATATATATATATATCTACTGTGTATTTTGTATGAGATTATTTTTTTAGTCGTATAGTTACTTTTTGATCAACATAGTTACTTTTTTTGATAGCAGAATTACTTTTCTGGTCAGAACGGTTACTTTTTTGGCTACCGGGTAGCGAAATCCAGGCTACCTGCGTGGATATTAAAAAAGGCCTACACACACACACACACACACACACATATATATATATATATATATATATATATATATATATATATATATATATATATATATATATATATATATATATATATATATATATATATATTCAGGCTAGTGTATACTCGAGTGTATTCAGAGCAGAATACACTCAAGTAGTTTTTTATGATGCAATAATTTTTTCAAAAATCTAATTCGTTGATCTTCTTAAACATCTTGTGAATAGCTCATACGCAGAATTTGAGTACATTTGGACATTTATAGGTCATGTTATAAAGATCTCAAAAATTATGCATTTCAAATTAGTTTCACTCGTCGATTTTGTTGCCCTTGGATGAGTGACTTACACTCGTCTAAATGGGCTCAAAATTTTTATGTAGCCTAGTTATAGTATGACGGTGAAGATCAATGGTTTACATTTTGCAAAAAATAGTCTTGATATGCAAACACACTTGAGTGTATTTGTGTGATCTGTACACTTGAGTGTATTCTAGCCTGACTCTCTCTCTCTCTCTCTCTCTCTCTATATATATATATATATATTAGAATCATGTAAATATATTCTGACTTCCTCATAAAAATATAGGAGTTCAAAAGTTACATGTAGGCCCAACACCATACACCACAAAACAGAGCAACAACTCACACATATAACTAATGAGCAACTTACGTTTAACACATTTACAAATTTTTACAACAATACTCATTGTATTTGTAGCAACATCTCGATGTCTTCTGGCATTCTGGTCCTCCCAAATATGGTGGCATAGAGCAACAAATAACAACATCTTCCTATCATCTTTCCCACACTTTGTCAACATCCTTCTTGGATCACCCGTTAGCTGGAGTTGTACTTTCAAATCCTTACACAACGCATCCCACACATGCCTTATGAATTTGCATTCACCCACAAGGTGGTTGTGAGATTCTTCAACATCTTTGCATAGTAAGCACAAAGTAGATACATCCCATGGGGTGGAACGGTGGAAGGGGCGGGCGTGGTCGCGGAAGGGGGGGAACCCTAGGGGCGGCTCTAACGATGGGGCAAGGACTCCATCCCCAGAGCCTGATTCGACTCCTCCTGATAGCTCAAGCGTGGCTGAGGGAGTGAGGATCCAGTTTTCCCAGCTTGGAGGCCACTCAGAGGCGTCATCCTCCTCAATGAAGCCCGCGGATCCACCTACCTCCTCCATCCGGCCGCCTGATGTAAACGGGGACTCCTCCGCTAGCGTTACGGTGAGTGACTGGCTCTCAGCTAGTAGGTCAGGCCTACCATGCGAGGTGATATCCCCTGTCAACTTCATCGATCTGGTCGTCGTCGATGGGGTGAAGAGCTTCTCCATCTCGAGCGGAGATGAACCCCGTCCAACGTGGCAAGAGTATGTCTCCATAAGGTTTACGGGGAGGAAACCATTATGAAGCCAACTTCAAGGTTGGATTCGTCGTCAGTGGAGGCCAAGTGATGCTGTCGACATCACTGCGGAGGAAGCTGAGGGGTTCATCGTGAAGCTTCCCACAATGAAGGAAAGGGGAAGGATCTTGAGTGAGGGGCCGTGGATGATGGATGGTTCACTGATTATCGTCCAGGCATGGGAACCATGTTCCCCCCTTCAGCCTCTCTCTTTTCCGAATCTTTCTGTGTGGGTCAAACTCGAGAATCTAGGTGTGCACTGGACTTCGAGAAGGATCAGTGGCGTCGCCAGCATCCTTAGGAAGCCCCTCGACATTGAAGACTCAAGTCTATCCGTTCACTTCCTGAACGAAGCCACGGCGTGCGTGGAGCTCTCTTCCGGCTCTGGTTTCCTGAAGACAGTGAAGGTCATCGTTGATGGGAAGCCCAGGTTCTTGAAGGTCGACTACTTAGCGAGACCCAAAGTCTGTTCGGGCTGCTTGCAGTTCGGACACCGCCTCCCCTCCTGCCCCAAGGCCAAAGGTTGCAAACCGTTGCAAAGTCAGCTGCAGCTAAGGACTGGGAAGAATAGAGGGCGTGAATGTGCTCGACATTTTGCCAAGGAGAAAGGTCCCTGTCGTGATGAAGCTTCTGGAGCAATTCTAGACGCAGAACAAAGGGCGGATGCTGCTTTGTACAGAGTTGAGGTGGAACCTGATATGAGGTGTTACCCCCCAACAGTGGCTGCAGGTGCTCTGAACCTGGAGTGGGAGATTTCTCCTCCCAAACTGGCTGCTACCCCTCCCTGTTTGAAGCATCTCGTACAGGATACTGGCATTTCTCTGGAATACCATCAAAGGCCTTTGTGCAACTCTGAAGATGGGTCCTCGGTTAGTTCCGTTGACTTTGATCAGGAATTAATGGATGATTTCAGTGTAAATAAAGAACCAAAGCCAAATAAGAAGAAGAAGAAAAAGCATAAGAGAGCTGGTGATGAAGAGATTCCCATGCCAGGCCTTTCTGTGTCTATCTAGGAGCTCTACTGGTTTCTTTGCTGTGTTTTCTTGAGCAGGCTGCTAAGCAGAGGACCTTTTTGATTCAGTTGATCACGTTTTGGCTCTCTTAGATTTCTGTGGCTGATTGTCTTTCTTTCCCAGAATACATATTTGTGGGTGTTTTGAGTGTAAGTATTCCTGTTAGATAGATGACTGGGTGCAGCTGTTTAAGTGGGCTTACTTGGTCTTCTATGTCTGATTGGTTGTTCTGATCTGCTGCTGTGAGATGGAGCAAAGCTTGATGTGACAGATCATGCTTGCTTCAGGGAGAGTGTTTTGAAGTGGCAGATCGACCACTTCTCTTATGTTTCCTGTGTTTTCCCTATTATCTACAACCTCTTATAGCTGTCCCAATTTCTAATAAGGTGTATAGTTTGATGTGGATAAGGGGGGTGGGTCGCACAGATATATTTGTGGGTGGGCTTAAAGTTTCGGTGTGCCTCCACTCTTATCTACTTAGATTGTCTTCTTTGTTAGTCTTTTGTTCTGCTGTAGGGTTTTGGATATCAGGGGTATCTTTTTTGTTCTGATCTGATGGGGTTTCCCTACGTGGAAACACATGGATCTAGTTTCTTCATGAGGCACATTTGTACCTAAAGTTTTAGTTTTCTAGTAACACATTTTTTTGCCGACCAAAAAAAGTAGATACATCATAGTTCCATCAATTTATCCTGTCAAGAGTAGCAATAACACTATGCAAAATTTTGTGTACGCACATGCTCCATTTTGGCACATACACACTGGTCCAGATCTGCTCCCCATGCATGTCTTTTGCTTCCCTTTAGTGTGTCACCTCCCATAAGCATGTCTTTAGATCTCTATGTCCCCATCTCCCCATATCCTGGGCCACGAACAGGTGTCTAACATGCTGCCATGTTTTTGTCATAACTTTAATAGTGCGTGAGTATCCTTCCCTTATATTTGGCTTGAAGTCCAGTCCTCTTGGATATCTATCCCTCATCCATTTCCACCAAGTTGAGGAGCCTTCTTGATAAATGATTATTCTCCGCATTGTCCCCCACTTTGCTATGTGTTTCATAGCTTTTCAGTTCAACCTTCTTTCATCTTTTGGCAGTGTTACTCTTGCATATCTCATAGGATGATGCTGGCTTGCCCATAGAAAATTTTCCATCTTCATCTCCATTCTATCTAGAATAGACCTAGGGATCTCCCCTTGTTGCACCTAGAAAAAGAGAATACCTTCTATAACCTTTATTAGTATTACTCTTCTCGCCATAGATGTCTTTTGTGTTGGCTATATGCTAATCATTTCCTCCATCATGTCCATGCATTCAATAAAGTCTTTGACTTGTAGGTTGCCTCCAGCTAAAGGAAACCCAAGGTATATTGTTGGAAAGTTTCCCCTTTCCACACCCATTGCATCTATCAACATGTCTTCTATCTGGTAGTAGTTTTTTGATAGAAAAATATGTGTCTTATTTGGATTCACACAATGCCCTGTCTTCTTTGTGAACTTCCCTAGTAGATTTTTAAGATTTTGTAGAGAATGCTGCTTGGCTTCAACAAACACTAACACATCATATGTACAAATCAAATGGGTCATCACCTTCATGCCATTGACTGTGTAGGGCTTGATCTCCTTTTTAATTTCATCTTGCTGCATCTTGAGTAAAGTACTCAATAACAATCACAAAAAGGATAGGCAAAAGGGGGTCTCCTTGGCGCAAACCATTACCTCCTCTAAACATACCTACAAATGTGCCATTAACTAGAATAGAAAAGCTTGTAGTGCCAACACATTGCTTCATCCAGTAGATCCATTGATCATTGAACCCCATTTGTTTCATAATCCACCACAATGGCTCCCATCTGTCACTATCATAGGCTTTGGAAACATCTAGCTTTAAGCAAGCTTTCCTACTTCCTCTCATGGCATTGTAGTCTAGTAGGAATTCACCTGCCAGTAGTGTACAACCACTAATGCTTCTCCCTGACACAAAGGCTCCTAGATTTGTAGAAATGAGATAGGGAAGTACCATCTTCAATCTAGTAGCCAAAATCTTAGCGATGATTTTATATTGTACTGAGAAGCATGCAATATGTCTAAAATCAGCAAGAGGGGAAGTAACATTACACATATCTGTACGGTGTGGAATGATTGGAATACAAGTTTATAGAGAACCAAAGAACCACTCCCATGAGTCCTTATTTTCTGCCTCGACAACGGCAAAATCAAGTGGAAATATACCATTATCAACATCTATGCCACATGCAATGAGAAGTGTACCAGAATATTTTCCTATTAGAAATGTGGCATCTGTAGTAAGAATAGGCCTGCAATAGGCCCAACCCCTCACAGCTAGATCAAATGCCCAGAAAACCCGCTTGAATCTACGAGTGCCTTCAGTTTGAAGGGTATAATCATCCACAAGGTGGGAATATATAGTTCTTGGAATATATTGTGACAGAGAAATCAGGAACGATAACAAATTATGATATGATGATTCCCAATCTCCAAATATTTTACATACAACCTTCCTCCTCGCTAGAAATGCCTTCTTGTAAGATATATGGAGGTTTAGTTCAACATTCACCTTGTCACAAATTCCTCATGTGGACATATCCAATCGTGATACTAGGATTGGAATTATCATACGAGCAATATAAGATGATGTGACTTGGCGATGGTCCTGATTCAGAATAGTTAGTTGATAATTGTGGCTTGTACTATAACATTTTACCTTCCACATGCCACCTGCTCTTTTGGACTGGCAAGCGGTCAACCTCCAAGGACATCATTGGTCATGGATACAAACAAATATAAGATGACGATTATTTGATCATTGTGTATGATATTGGACATTGTTTTGTACCTACCATTTTTGGATCGTCTCAATCATTACAGCTTTAGATGCAAATAAAGCATCCTCATATATATTTCAGTGATGGAAGGGTTGTAATTAAGACAAAATTCCTGTTGAAAATCTTCCACCCATTCTTCATCTTGAAAAGCTTCATAGTTGGTATCAATGTGTTCATGTCGGGGCCATTGTTTATCAAATATGGATGGAATGGAACTCAATGCTGTAATAGAGTCAGGGAATGGATGTTCATGCCCATCATCAGTTTCAGTCAATGACTCACTATCATGATCACTATTATTATCACCTTCCTGATGACTATCATTATCACCTTCATGATCACTAGTATCATCACCTTCTTGTTCAATATTTTGTTCTCCCTCAACCTCAAGACCAATATTCTCAACAGTAGGATTTTGAGAGAATTCAGGTGGTTGATTCCATTCAGCAGTTACATTACTGTTACATGGTTGGGATTGATATTGATTCAATAGACTCATAAAACTAGAATGTTGGTGGAAATATATTTTTTCAAGAAACACATCAATACAGGCATCATATGAAAGTGATAACAAAGTTCTGTATGCATCATCATCATTAGCTTGTATGAGCATATGATGTTCTCCAGGGAAAAGATAGGATATATTGATAGAGAAATGGTTGGGATTGATGTCAAGTATTGTATGGATATATGATTTTAGTTTGAATAGGGTATTGATAAGTAAAATATTTATTGGTCTAACAGATCGACTACATTAAGATTTAAGTGTTATGGTTTATTTTTTTTTCAAAAGTTGATTTTATATCACATATTGTGTTTTGTATTCCATTATACATTCACTAAATCGAGAAACTTCAAATGATTACTTTTCCTAATCAAGTGTTACTTTTTATGTGAAACAGTTACTTTTTCTAACCAAATGTTACTTTATGTGTCAAAAAATTACTTTTGTACCGCAAAAGACCCATCAGAGAGAAATTGACCATCATATCGAAGCTTGAAAATTCGTGAATGTGAACTAGATGCCATGGTTCTATCATTGTAAAATAGTAATTCAGATTTTAGAATAGTAAATTAACTTTAGCACAATAATTAATATTGTAGAACATGAATTAATATTTTAGAGCATGAATTAATATTTTAGAACATTGACATCATTTTTAGAAGAGTAGTTAAGATTTTAGAATAATAATTTTGAATTTGGAAATTAATTTGGAACAATATTTTTCTATAACATTAACATTTTAGAACAATAATTTTGGAATTTGGAACAATAATTTTTTGAACAATAATTAACCTTCAAGTGTCATTTTCTATAACATTATTTTAGTAATGTGAAATTAAATAGTAACAATATAATTATTTCATTTTTAATATTGCATAGTAATTTTAGGTCCAAATTTTTGAATCTAAAAATTTAGTAGAAAAAATACCTCAAATGGCGCGATCTCCCTTGTCAATCAGAATACCCGAGAAGAGAAAGAAGAGAAGCATAATCCCAGCCAGACGGCGAAAGAAGAAGAGAAGAATAATAGAGCTCCAAGATCACATGAAACCAGCTCTAAGATTGCCCAAAATCACCTCCAAACAATAGAAATCCAAGCAGGGAACTCCAGAGCAATGAGAGTAGAGAAGAAGTTGAAGAAGTTGAGGAATGGTGTGGGTTTGGGGGGCTGATATCGTCATATAGGAGAGCAATGCACCCCCGTTGGGGATGCATTGCCCCCACGTGACACCGCGTCGCAACCCCCAACGACAACATAGCCATTGGGTAGCAATGATCTGATGTTGCGTGGGAACAATGCGTCCCCAGAGGAGAAGCATTGCCCGCGTGGCACCAATGAGCCATTGGGCTATCTCGGGGAGAGACACATTGGGGCAATGCGTCCCGCTTCAGGACACAGTACTCTACGGTGGGACCAATGCATCCCGTCCTGAGATGCATTGCTCTGTCACAGAGCAATGCGTCATGACTTGGGACGCATTGCCCTGCTGTGGGAGCAATGCATCTCAAGCCGGGACGTAGCATTGCTATGCGAGAGAGCAATGCGTCTCCGGACGGGACACATTGCTCCCAAATGTGCCATTTTGGGAATTAAGTTCAATAATGTGCTAGTTTGGGAATTAAAATGGCCAAACGTGCCATTTTGGTTTTTTGGTCATTTGAATGTATATTAGGCTCCATGACAACCTAACATCATATGTTATTATTCATTGGTCAATTTATGGTTGCATTCTATGCACTCAAAGTAAAATTTTGACATAGAAAAAATATGACATTAAGGCTCCGATTGGCTTGTCGTAACTGGTCCAGAAAACTTATGAATTGGAGTTCCTTAAACAATTTTTCATGATTGATTTCAATTAAGTGTTGGAACTTGAGTTTCGTGACTTCCGGAGAGTTACAAACTTACATACAAAACACAGTTCCTGAGTTCCCTCTTAAAAAAAGTAGAAAATTAACAATTATATTATCCATTCGTCATAAGTGACACATGTAAATATTTATGACTAGAAATATTAGCGAAGTGGATATAGTTCATTGCTAAAGTCATAACATAATATGACAAAATATCATACACCATAATTGTAATTTGAAAAATATTTTACACTATAACCACCATTATTAGTGTGATTTACAAAATAAAAAATACAATCATCATGAAAAATAAACAACCCCATGTGAAAACAATGAGATTTACCTAACATGTTATCGTTCTTCACGTCTAAACAATATGATGTGAAAAAATATAATTAACTATAACTATGCACGGATAATATAGTAAAATTTTCTTGAAAAATAATGTAAAATTTAATACGCTACAATGTATTACACGATAATGAAGCAAAACTTTTATTTACAAGCACATGAAATGCAAAAATTATTACAATACTTTGTATACACAAAGTGAAACGAAAATATTGTGATGTGATTTTAATCATAATATTTTTATCAAGATTATATTTGTACCATAATTTAATATTTTTTGAATATTAAATTATGGTACAATTATAATCTTGATAAAAATATTATGATTAAAATCACATCACAATATTTTAATCATAATATTTTTATCAAGATTATAATTGTACCATAATTTAAAATTCAAAAAATATTAAATTATGGTACAATTATAATCTTGATAAAAATATAATGTTGGGGTTTTTGTAGTTAGTTCCCCATACTTTTGTTTTTCTAGTTTGTGTCCATACAACAGGATTTTGTATAGCCTGTTTAGACATGTCGACATGGATGCCTTGTAAAGCTTAGCAAGTTTTTGGCAATACATTTTTACCTATTCCAAAAAAATAATTTAATAATTTTTGAAGGAACAACATCTGCACCATAATCATTTGTTGGGTTATTATGATTTAACAATATTATGGTTTTTATAAATATGATTTTTTTATGTCTTTTCTATCTTTATTTATTTATATGACACAATAATTTTGTTTTAATGATTTCTATATTTACACTTATAACAAACCAATCACCTGGAAGTGAATGAAACTTAACTTCCAAAAACTGAACTAGATTTCTTAGAAAATGAGTTCCACAGAAATCATGACTTACACCAAACTAATAGGAGCCTAAATGCAACTATTTGGTATTAAGAGCAAAAGTTTTGGTATAAAAATTAACACTCAATTAGAAAAACTATCTATTTGACACAAAAAGTAATATTTCATGGTAAAAAGTAATTTTTTTTGACAAAAGTAACATTTTTTTAAATATAATGTAACTCTTTAACACAAAAAGTAACATTTGATCATCCGCCCTCTTGGAATAATTGTGTATGGGCACTCACATGGAACAACTGCGTTGCACATCTTTTATTTGAATAGTTACAATTTTCGCATGCACATCGTGACATGAGGAAGTTTAGCACTCAATCTCAGATGTTACCATCTTGGCCAAAACACAATCGAATGTGCTTTTGTACATGCACATCAATGACTTTAACTATGTGGTCTAAAATGTAAATGTTTGTCACATAAAGTACCATTTGGACATAAAAAGTAACTATATTACATAGAAAGTAATATTTCATAGAAAGTAACTATGCAGACAATAATGACGGAAAGGGATCATCCACACGATTTTTGTATGTCTCATTATAGTTACATCACCCTATAATAACATTTAATATACATTATATTTATCTAATATATAATATATATTTTGTACTTAATGATTAAATGATACTTTCATTTTCAATAGTTACTTTTTATAGTACATAGTTACTTTTCACACGATATTGTTACTTCTCTTACTACACGGTTACTATATATACCACATAATTACCTTTTATGACAAATAGTTACTTTTCAAACCAAATCCTTACTTTTTATTCCCAATATTTATTTTCTGGTGAACTTATGTTGTTTGTTTTTCTAGTTACTTCATTTTTGTTTGATTTTTTTTACTTTTAGTAATGAATTTGTTACTTTTGATGACTCAATGTTACTATCTATGTCAGATAATGATTTTCCTTACCAATAAGTGTTTTTTTTAAATAAATAGTTATTTTTGGTGAACTCTTTTTGTTCATTTTTGTAGTTTCATTAATGTCAATTTTATACATTATTTAGAGGGACTTGATAGAGGTGAAGGAGTAGCAACATTACATACACTAAGAAATTTTGCATATTTAATATTTAGGGTTGAAGTTTGATCTGAACACATTATTTATGTGCCTTGAAATGAGTGGTTAATGTGTTATGATCAGAATTAAATTTTAATGTTTTTGGATTTTGATGTCTCTCTAGTTTAATAAAATATAACAATAGAATACTAAAAATTCAACTTTATTACATAATAGTAATTACAACTACCATGTCCACTTCCATTCGTCAATCGATAATTTTATCATTTAATGTACACGTTTTTTCTCATGCTCATTAAGATAGCAAGCATGAGGTTGTGGACAATCTGCATAGCGCATAACTAGTAGTGGCTCCCAGTGCCTAGGCATATGCGGCTAGTTGGAGGAATATAATAAAATAACTTACAACAAGGAAGAAATGGTTAACTGGAGATATTGGAACCGCAGAGAATTCTGCTAATCCATCCATTTCGAAATCAAAGTTGACATTAAGAACAATGAAACCTCTTGCTAGTAAAAATTGTTGCCGTAGGTCCTCGTCTGTCAATCCTGGCTTCTGCCATTTTGAGATAATATAATTAAACCATGAGATGTTATCAATGATAAATCCTAGTACCTTTTCAAGCTCATGGGCTCTCCTTGCCTCTGATGAGTCTAATTCCCAACAGTAGTCTTATCGTACAAGTTCCAAGGTGAAGGATTTTGTAGGCAGCTGGAGTCGCGATTATTCTGGTAAAGGTTATCTTCATCTCCTTCAAGCGCACTGAAGAGGCCAGTATGGGATAGGTGACGAGGAGAGCACAAACTCAGTCAGACTGAAAAAGAGAAGGATGACGGTAAGCTGTAGGGGCAGTTTATAAATTGCCGTCGCCTATGGTGATAGAGTTTCCCACTCTGGTGAGTCATAATGAGGAACGACGACGAAGATGAATTAGGATCAGCGCTATAGAGGCAAAGGCAGCGTAGACGATGACAACTCCCTAACACCACCGTCTCTCCCGGCCAACCCCGACATGACGTGTGTGTGTCGTGCACTAGTACAAAGGGAGCCAGGTTGAACAGTCCTTGGCGTTAATCATGTATCATCAGTAACGGCAACTGTATGAATTTACTTAAACCATTAATCTTGGGTCGTACTCTGTTGCCCCATTAAATATATTACCAAAATGCACGGTTGAAACACTTTTAGCAGGAGAGACCGTTAAGGTTGCCCTTTGTGCCTATTGACCAACAATCTGCTAGACGCAACTTTGCAAAGTCACACACTTACAATTATAATATTAAATTCTGTTGAGCACAGAATCCAAGAGGAACCTCCTTTGTAACCAGCAATTTTGTTATAGTATTAACATTGCTGTCACGTTCAAACACAAGTAATTCAATTCAAGACTTCTAAATTATAAACAATATCATTTTGCTCATATGTTCAAAAGTTAGTTTCTATTAAAACATGTGTTCAGATACAAAGCACAGATTCTCCATGGTCCTTAGATTACAAAATAAAAATCAAAAGAGATCAGATTTAAGATTCAATCCCAACGATACAGTCTTTTTGAGATTCAACGATACAACCTTTTCCAGATTCTTGGAATCTTCATCTTTACAAAAGCTGGATACTTCAACTACTGTTATGAACGGTTGTGGCCAATAATAGTTCATCCTTAAATGATGTAGTAAATCAAACCCAAGATTGTTACTAGCACTGAGCTTAGTTTTGCAGCGATGAGAGCCATTCATAAGAGCTCCTCCATCAAGAACATACGTAACCTGCATTAAACAAGAGAAGAAACGTGAATCACCCATCGTGGATTAGAGCAGCACAACTTATAACTATATTTGCTAAAATAAAATGATCATCATAGCTATTAAAAATAATTCAAATTGGACCCACTAACCAACACATATTTCTATAACAGAGTTCTAATAAATAGTGTACATGACATTCTTACTAACCAAAAATGGAGACCTCATATATAGAAATATAGGACTAATATAGAAGCTTGAAACACTGCTAGGCTAGTCAATAATGAACTAGAAATGGATGTGATGTTCAGAGTTTACATGGACAAAATTAAAGTGACATTAGTAATAGCAATAGGGGTGATTTCCAGAGTAAGATTTTTCTCCATACATGAAAATTTTCAGTACATGATTTCCCATTCGACTATTTTGTAACCACAGACATAGGAGTGCTACTGGAGTAGCTAAAAGTTGTATTGGATCTAAAAAGAGTTAGATAATAGTTAGTTTATGTAATGCGAGCTAGGATTATGTTTCAAATGCGAGCATCAATCGCTTACTTTTGGATGTTTCCCCTTTAGTCCTACCAGAGGATCGGGTTTATTGGGCTGGGAAACATGGGTGCTCATATGGCTAACAACCTGATCAAAGCTGGGTACCAACTGACAGTCAGTGACATGTAAGCTACTCTCTTTTTCATTGTGCATTCTTACTGTTTATCCCTGCGTCCTGAAAAGCTTGTCAAATATGTTGTTATTATCAGCAAACCTATCTATTTCAAGCCAAGAGTCGATGAGTATTACCTATTTGATTTGCTTTAATGGTAATGATCTCTAACTCTGCTATCATCTTGACATCAAATTGTGATAGATAAATCGGTCACAATGATGCAATCTACACGTCAATTACTCAAAATGTATGCATCCAAAGTGTATCTGTGACGACCCCAATTTCCATACACGTTCCTTAGTGACATGCACAGATATGCGTGCACTCATATCTATGAATGTCAAAAGGGAAAATATAGGAAATCAAGATGGTCAACTAAAATCAGAGATAAGCTAAGATTTGGTCCACATCATCAGTAATAGCCACACAACAATTCATTCATGGATAAAAGATAAAGTCATACATATTTATACTTGAGAACGGAGAAGAATAAGTCTATGAAAAAGGAAATGCGATTATTACATAGGATCTATAACATCCTATTACATCATCTAGAAGAATAAAAACTATCTAACTGAAATGAATATGATAAGTGGAAATCTATCCCATATCCTCCATGATCTTTATTTAGTGGCTTCAGGTACTTTAGAGTGCTTCATCTATTATCAATTGTTCCTTGTACCTAGAAAATACGAGAAACAAAAACGTCAACAAAGTTGGTACGTGGAATTAAAAGCTATACTATGCTGGTATATAAAATACTCAAAATTGGAGAACGAGAAAGGAAACGTTATTTAAAGGCAGAAAATAAGGTAATCCCAAGTTATTAGCCTCATTTATAGTGAACATGCATTACTATGGTGGACTTAGCACATAATCACATAAATAGTGGGCCCTTCCCCGTGTACCTTGTACTCTAGGGATCTCCCCGTATACCATGTACTCTAGGGAGGTGCTAGTCAACATTAAAGCTTTCCCTCTCCGATAGGGAGTTTAATGAGCACCACTAGTAACTACATTTCACTTATATTCAATTATGTTCTTTTATGTTCAAGGTGGTAAATCATCAATTATTCTTAAATATACACATCCATCAATGTATGTCAATTTCATGCAAATAATTACATATATTTAGAATCCAACAAAATCTATTCATATAATTATATCCACGTACCTCTAATTCTCAGATCTGGATTCCACAGGTCCTAGGTTATAAGAAAGATAGTAGATCACCCTGAAATATAAACAAAACCTAAAGTTACCATGGATTCTCATTATTCCACATTAGGGTTTAGGTCATTTGGGATATCATTTTTAGGATACATGTGATTCGAGAGGTCAGTGTTGGTTCTAAGGTCAGGGTTAAACAAGTCATCCAAGGCAATTAATTGTATGGCATAAAATTGTATACGGTAAACATTATGAAGAGTGGAATCTCGAAATTAGGGTTTTTCTTCATTGTTGGATCAATTATCCATCTTGGGTATGATTTCGGGTAACATGGTGTTTAGAATCCTAATTAGGGTTTAATATGTTCCCAAGGCAGAATTAAAATCAGTTATAACCATTATTTCACAAAAACAATGTATTAAAAGGTCATTAGTGAGTGTAGGTCATAATTTCAGAGAAGGAATCGGATCTAGGTCCTAGAATTATTTTATTTAAATAGATTGCATTTTTATGATGAAAATGATATATAGGTTCGATATATTTCGATATTCCTATCATTTTCTTGGGTTTTCACAAGTTCTATCCAATCAGGAAATTTCAAAGAATTAAACGAAAATAAAAAAAAGGATTTGCGAGCTCTGCCTCGCGGATCATGCGAGGGATCCAACCAACCAGACCCTCTCACTGACCCGTGAGCAAGCGCTCGTCCAAAGAGGGCCAGACTGGGGGTAAAAGATGTGGATGCCCTTCGGGGGGTTTGCATAGCGTCGCGACAGGTCAGGGCAGACGGGTAATTCTGCCTCCTCGATTGTCTTCCGCGCGCGCTGGGAAACAACGATGGTCGGGCAACTACAGAGAAGAAAGTGGAAGTAGCTCGGGTTGGCTAGGGGGTAACTGGGAGTGTGAGGATGGGCGGATCCTCTTCGTGGGGTTCCCCCGAGTCCGGTGAGCTCAGCAACTCGATTGGAGGCGGTGTAGAGGTGGAGAATGGTTTTCCGCAGGTACAAATAACAGAAAAGTGAATCGGCTTCTTACCTTCCCTCGGGCTATATTGAGGGAGTCAAAAGCTCCGCGGAGGTTTACTGAGGTGCTCTCGATCCTCCTTCGGTTCCTAGCAGGCTCCAACCTCACCGACGGTGAAGCTCTTGGAGCTTGGTTGCACGGCTTGTCGACCCGACTACCTGGCCGTTCGTAGCTCCAACAAGCGGTGGGAATCTCCTCGCCGAGGTCCCCTGATGGTGTAGCGGCGCCCAATTGGATGGAGGGTGCCACCGGAGTGAGGGGGAAGTCGAAGTTCGGCGAGCAGGGGGTGCATGAGGTCGGGGAGTAAGGGGCGATCTCTGTTGCAATTGAGGGGTTTGTGCGACTAAAAGGGAGGTGGCAGAGCTACTGGGCTCCTTAAATAGGCGTGGGGGGTGCTAGAAAGGGGAGCCCTAAATTTGGCTGCCGCCACCACTGAGAGGTGAGAGGACTCGGGAGGTTGTTCTCCATGATCTAGGGGAGATGGATGACGTGGTATGGATCGTTGGGCTCGTCCGGGTGAGAGGGAACTGTCCTCTAAAAATCTCGAGGTGAAGAAGTGAGGACTGGGTGCGAGGGCTGTTGGAGGAGTCGCAGGTTTAGCTACCTGGCGGGGACCGAGTCTTTTGGAGGTTGGAGACGACTTGGCAGTCATCGGATCTTGCGGGTTCTATGATCAGCTGATCCGATGGTGGGGATTACCCCTCCTTTTAAATGAGCCACGCCCAAGCCAACAGCAAGGCTGCGTGACATATTAAGATCAAAATAGAAAAGGAAACTTAGATCATAGGTGTTAATAGATAACTTAAAAGACCTAAAATTCAATTGTGAATAACTCATGATTGGTACGTCCAAATTTAATGAGATTTTAGGCATAGCTTTATAATGCTAAGATGTAGCTATGGTGTAAGATTGGAGTCAAAATTTGATTATTGAATATGTCAATTGACTAAATGTCATAATACTTGTATTATTCACTTTATGTACCATTATGGATGATCTTAAGTGAAGTTGATAATCCATTTAATCAAATTAGTGAGAGAGATGATTGAGGGAATAATTGGAACAATTAAAATTGTAAGAGAGAGGAACTAAATAATATATATGTAAAAACTCACTCTGTCACATTCTCCCCTCCTTTTTAAGAATTTTGTCCCCAAAATTCAAGCAGCCTGAAAAAGATATGGATACTTCTTCTCGACCTCGGTCTTTAGCTCCCAGGTGGCATCCGTTTCATCATGGTGGCTCCAAAGAACTTTCACCATTTCAATATGACGATTACTGCAAAGCTCCTTTGACTTGAAGTCGAGAATTCTGACTGGGGACTCAGCATATGATAGATCATCCTTCAATTCAAGAGGCTCATGATTCAAGATATGATTGGAATCCTTGACATAGGGCTTCATATTGGATACATGAAACACATTATGCATGGCACTATACTGAGGAGGTAAAGCAAGATGATAGGCACATTCACCAACCCTTTCTAGAATCTCAAAGGGTCCAATATAACGAGGATTGAGCTTTCCTTTGTTCTTGGCCAAAGCTCGAATAGGTCAAATCTTCAAAAAGACATGATCACCTTCCTTGAACTGACGTTCCTGTCGGTGAGAATCTGCATATGACTTCTGTCTATCCTGTGCCCACTTCATCCTCTGCCAAATTAGAGCAACCTTATCAGTATACAACTGCATCTCCTCAGATTTCATCAGGGTACGCTCTCCGACGTCGTCCCAGTGTAAGGGTGATCTGCATGGTCGGCCATAAAGAGCTTCATAGGGAGGCATCCCAATGCTTGCCTGATAGCTGTTATTATAGGCGAACTCCGCTAAAGGCAAGTAATAGTCCCACGAGCCTTCCCAATCGAGAACACAAGCTCGCAGAAGATCCTCTAAAATCTGTACTGTACGCTCTGACTGCCCGTCTGTTTGCGGATGGTAGGCTGTACTGAAGTTCAACTTGGTGCCCAAATATTTCTTGAACCTGCTTCCACAACTTTGATGTGAACTTTGGGTCCCTGTCCGAGAAAATAGACGCTGCGACTCCATGCAGACATACAATCTCCCATATGTAGAGGTCAGCCAACTCAGAAACCTTTGCAGTAGTCTTCACAGGAAGAAAATGAGCTGATTTGGTGAGACGATCTACTATGACCCATGCAACGTCGTATCCCTTCCTGGTCCTGGGTAACCCCACCACGAAATCCATGGTGATGTGTTCCCATTTCCATTTCAGAATCTCAAGTGGTTGTAGTAGACCTCCTGGTCTCTGATGTTCGACCTTGATTCTTTGGCATGTCAAACATCTGGACACGAAATCAGCAATATCACGCTTCATGCCTTTCCACCAAAACTGACGTTGTAGGTCTTTGTACATCTTTGTCGTGCCTAGATGAACTGTGTACTTGGACCCATGTGCCTCATTTAGGATTGATGTCTTTATAGTTGACTGCTCAGGAACCCACATACGATTCTTGTAATGGAGACCACCATCACGACCCACAGACAGATGTGTTTGCGGCTTCGACAGGAGAGAAGAGAGCTCTGCAAGACCAGGACTAGCCTTTTGTGCCTCAAGAAGTTTGAAATGCAAGTTGGACGTGATGGAAATGTTATTAACATGCACACGATCAGACAGAAACTATGGTTTCCAGCCCACTAGATCCTCCATGTTCCTCCATTCTGGGATAGAAAGAGATGCACACACTGCCCTTTTTCTGCTAAGGGCATCAACGACTACATTTGCCTTACCCGGATGATAGGCAATAGTGAAATCGTAGTCCTTTAGGTATTCGATCCATCGGCGTTGACATAGATTCAAGTCCTTCTGAGTCAGGATGTACTTCAGGCTTTTGTGATCGGTGAAGATGTCGAATGTTGCCCCATACAGGTAGTGCCTACAGATTTTGAGGGCATGAATGATTGCAGCTAATTCCAAATCATGGGTGGGATAATTAAGTTCATTGGGTTTTAACTGTCTAGACGCGAAGGCCACTACCTTACCATTCTGCTGCAGGACACACCCTAATCCATTCCTCGAAGCATCAGTGAATATCACAAATCCTTCATTACCAGAGGGTAGAACAAGAACAGGAGCCGACATCAACTTCTTCTTTAACTATTGGAAACTGGACTCACAAGTGGCTGACCAGATGAAATGCTCATCCTTCCGAGTAAGCTTGGTTAGAGGAAATGCAACTTTGGAGAAATTTGGAATAAAAGGACGATAGTATCTAGCCAGACCCAGGAAACTCCGAATTTCAGAAGGATTACGAGGAGGTTTCCAATCAAGTATAGCAGAGACTTTGGCGGGATCAATAGATATACTACCTCCAGAAATGACATGTCCAAGAAACATGACCTTATCAATCCAGAATTCACATTTTGAAAGTTTGCCATAAAACTTCTGGGTTCGAAGAATGTCAAGAACTGATCGCAAGTGTTCACGGTGTTTTTCCATAGAATCAGAATAGATCAAGATATCATCAATGAAGATGACCACAAACTCATAAAGATAGGGTTGGAAGACTTTGTTCATCAGATTCATAAATATACCTGGTGCGTTGGTCAACCTGAATGGCATCACCAGAAATTTGTAATGCCCATAACGAGTTCGAAAAGCAGTTTTTGAAATATCAGAATCCTTGGTTTTAAGTTGATGGTATCCAGAACGGAGATCAATCTTTGAGAAAACTTTAGCAGTACGAAGCTGATCAAAGAGGTCATCAATACGAGGAAGGGGATACTTGTTTTTAATAGTAGCTTGGTTCAACATGCGGTAGTCAATACACATACGCATAGAACCATCTTTCTTTTTAACAAAGAGAACAGGAGCTCCCCAGGGGAACCACTAGGATGAATGAAACCTTTGTCGAGAAGTTCTTGCAACTGTTTCTTCAACTCCATCAGCTCAGCAGGAGCCATCCTATACGGTGCCCTAGAAATCGGAGTGGTTCTAGGAAAAAGATCTATGGAGAACTCAATGTCTCTATTTGGAGGCAGCCCAGGAAGCTCCTCCGAAAAAATGTCAGGGAAGTCACGTACCACCTCCAGACTTTCTACAGGCCCGCTACTAGGACTGGTCTCTGAGACTAATGCGAGAAAGACTTTACATCCCTTAGAAATGAGATTTTTAGCTTTAAGAGAGGATATTACAATATTATTATAGAATCTGCTTCCCCTAGGGATTTTCACAGGATAAGAATGAGGTTGAGAGAGGACCACCATCTTGTTTCTACAATCAATGTGAGCATGGTATGTGTATAGCCAGTCCATACCAAGTATAACATCAAAGTCTTCCATAGTTAAGAGAATGAATTCAAAGGGCATATCATGATTTTCATATTTAAGAGAGAGTTCATTGGTTTTCTGTAGAATTGTGAGTATTTTGCCACTCGGAGTAGACACGTCCAGAATATATCCCAAATCCCTTACGTGAAGATTTATTATAGATGCCAGAGTTCGAGAAATAAATGTATTTGTAGATTCAGAGTCAAATAAAGCCTTAACAGGATGACCATTTAATAATACAATGCCTACATAAGGTAATCAAATTATGAATAATTGCAGGCTTGAATAAGATATTGAATTATAAAGAAATTAGGTTACCTTCACAGAGCTGATTTGGATTTGCCTTGGCCTCTTCTGCATTTACTGCAAATACCCTGCCATTGCGGTGTCCCTGAGGCTGCGGAGCACCACCTGCAGGATTGCCAAAAATGGAGGGGGTGGGGCACTTGGCGACGAAATGACCCTCCTTTTTGCAGTTATAGCAGACTGACTTGGTGTGGCGGCATACTCCACCATGGTGTCGTCCACAAGTCTTGCACTTCGGGTGGACAATTTTATGTTGATTTTGATTGTGCTTCTGTCCTCCTTTTCCTGAACCTCCTCCTTTCCCTGATCCCTTATTGTTATGGCCTGGGTTGAACTTCTTAAACTTATCCTGTTCAGTTGTGGTTAACCCTAAGTATCCCATGTTAGAAGGTTTTTGCATGCCCTTCTCTCTCTCCTGCTTGAGGGCCATATCTAGGGCTTCATCTATGCTTCTGGGACGAGAGGCTATGACTAGGGTTTTTAGGTGGGCGGAAAGGCAGTCCACATAGTGTTCAGTAAGACGGTCTTCAGTCCTAATGGGTGCATAATGCTCCAGAAGCCTAAACTTCCAGGTGTAATCAACTACTGAAAGACTACCCTACCTTAACTCCATATACATCTTCTCCTTCCTCTTCCTCTCAGCTATGGGCATAAAATGATCCGTGAAGAGGTTTTTGAAGGCTTCCCACTCCATTTCATCTATCTCCTCACCCCTATTCACACCATAGTTCTCCCACCATATTTTTGCCCCTCCTTTAAGCATATGGGTGGTGAACTTAACCTTCTTCTCATTGGGTACTTCTAGGGTATGAAAACCATTCTCTATGGTCAAAATCCAGGCTTCAGCCTTGTTCATGACCTCAGGCTGATCCTCTCCCCAAAAGGAATCAAGGTTTAGTTTAATAAAATCTATCACTGTCACTTCTTTCTTCCTAGATGAGCTAGATTCGGGGGTCCCTTTTGTGGCGAGGGTTTCCATAAAATCTAGAAGGATTTTCTTCTGTTCCTCCCACCTTTCCTTGGCCGCAGCATCGGGATCAGGTACTTCAGAGGTTTCAGGCTCTTTTCTTTTCTTAGAGGATGATTCCCCTGAGTTGCGAGTCTTAGGAGGCATCTTGAAATTAATTGGGATATATTAGATTTATTACTCAACGATTATATTTGTCATCATCATTATGTCATTTCATTATTCTCTTATATCATTTATTAACGTTCTTGATGTTACAATTTATGGAGGATACCTTAAAGGTCCTTATTGGTCGGTCCTTAAGACATTCTAAATAGAGAGACTCTTTCCTAATCTTATATCATAAAGATGAAGGGAAGAACAATTTTCAAAAATTTGAGATAAGAGGGGAAATATTCCTATAGAAAAGATGAGAGGGAATTTCTATAGATGAGAAGGATCCTAATTTAAGGCATGCCCAAGAAGTAAGGGACATTTAGGATATCGGCCAGGTAGACTCACACTGCCTTATAGGTAGCCTCGTGATTGACAAGCAAAGTGGCTCGGAGACTTTAGCCAGACCTTAGGCAGCTGCTATCCTAGTCACCTCAACCCTTCACATCCCTAACTCAAGGACTACCCTAGACTCATAATAGGGTGAATGAAATTCATGTGACTATGATGTGTGAACAATGGCTCTGATACCACCTGTGACGACCCCAATTTCCATACACGTTCCTTAGTGACATGCACAAATATGCGTGCACTCATATCTATGAATGTCAAAAGGGAAAATATAAGAAATCAAGATGGTCAACTAAAATCAGAGATAAGCCAAGATTTGGTCCACATCATCAGTAATAGCCACACAACAATTCATTCATGGATAAAAGATAAAGTCATACATATTTATACTTAAGAACAGAGAAGAATAAGTCTATGAAAAAGGAAATGCGATTATTACATAGGATCTATAACATCCTATTACATCATCTAGAAGAAAAAAAACTATCTAACTGAAATGAATATGATAAGTGGAAATCTATCCCATATCCTCCATGATCTTTATTTAGTGGCTTCAGGTACTTTAGAGTGCTTCATCTATTATCAATTGTTCCTTGTACCTAGAAAATACGAGAAACAAAAACGTCAAAAAAGTTGGTACGTGGAATTAAAAGCTATACTATGCTGGTATATAAAATACTCAAAATTGGAGAACGAGAAAGGAAACGTTATTTAAAGGCAGAAAATCAGGTAATCCCAAGTTATTAGCCTCATTTATAGTGAACATGCATTACTATGGTGGACTTAGCACATAATCACATAAATAGTGGGACCTTCCCCGTGTACCTTGTACTCTAGGGATCTCCCCGTATACCATGTACTCTAGGGAGGTGCTAGTCAACATTAAAGCTTTCCCTCTCTAATAGGGAGTTTAATGAGCACCACTAGTAACTACATTTCACTTATATTCAATTATGTTCTTTTATGTTCAAGGTGGTAAATCATCAATTATTCTTAAATATACACATCCATCAATGTATGTCAATTTCATGCAAACAATTACATATATTTAGCATCCAACAAAATCTATTCATATAATTATATCCACGTACCTCTAATTCTCAGATCTGGATTCCACAGGTCCTAGGTTATAAGAAAGATAGTAGATCACCCTGAAATATAAACAAAACCTAAAGTTACCATGGATTCTCATTATTCCACATTAGGGTTTAGGTCATTTGGGATATCATTTTTAAGATACATGTGATTCGAGAGGTCAGTGTTGGTTCTAAGGTCAGGGTTAAACAAGTCATCCAAGGCAATTAATTGTATGGCATAAAATTGTATAAGGTAAACATTATGAAGAGTGGAATCTCGAAATTAGGGTTTTTCTTCATTTTTGGATCAATTATCCATCTTGGGTATGATTTCGGGTAACATGGTGTTTAGAATCCTAATTAGGGTTTAATATGTTCCCAAGGCAGAATTAAAATCAGTTATAACCATTATTTCACAAAAACAATGTATTAAAAGGTCATTAGTGAGTGTAGGTCATAATTTCAGAGAAGGAATCGGATCTAGGTCCTAGAATTATTTTATTTAAATATATTGCATTTTTCTGATGAAAATGATATATAGGTTCGATATATTTCGATATTCCTATCATTTTCTTGGGTTTTCACAAGTTCTAGCCAATCGGGAAATTTCAAAGAATTAAACGAAAATAAAAAAAAGGATTTGCGAGCTCTGCCTCGCGGATCATGCGAGGGATCCGACCAACCAGACCCTCTCACAGACCCGTGAGCAAGCGCTCGTCCAAAGAGGGCCAGACTGGGGGTAAAAGACGTGGATGCCCTTCGGGGGGTTTGCATAGCGTCGCGACAGGTCAGGGCAGACGGGTAATTCTGCCTCCTCGATTGTCTTCCGCGCGTGCTGGGAAACAACGATGGTCGGGCAACTACAGAGAAGAAAGTGGAAGTAGCTCGGGTTGGCTAGGGGGTAACTGGGAGTGTGAGGATGGGCGGATCCTCTTCGTGGGGTTCCCCCGAGTCCGGTGAGCTCAGCAACTCGATTGGAGGCGGTGTAGAGGTGGAGAATGGTTTTCCGCAGGTACAAATAACAGAAAAGTGAATCGGCTTCTTACCTTCCCTCGGGCTATATTGAGGGAGTCAAAAGCTCCGCGGAGGTTTACTGAGGTGCTCTCGATCCTCCTTCGGTTCCTAGTAGGCTCCAACCTCGCCGACGGTGAAGCTCTTGGATCTTGGTTGCACGGCTTGTCGACCCGACTACCTGGCCGTTCGCAGCTCCAAGAAGCGGTGGGAATCTCCTCACCGAGGTCCCCTGATGGTGTAGCGGCACCCAATTGGATGGAGGGTGCCACCGGAGTGAGGGGGAAGTCGAAGTTCGGCGAGCAGGGGGTTCTTGAGGTCGGGGAGTAAGGGGCGATCTCTATTGCAATTGAGGGGTTTGTGCGACTAAAAGGGAGGTGGCAGAGCTACTGGGCTCCTTAAATAGGCGTGGGGGTGCTAGAAAGGGGAGCCCTAAATTTGGCTGCCGCCGCCACTGAGAGGTGCGAGGACTCGGGAGGTTGTTCTCCCTAATCCGGGGGAGATGGATGACGTGGTATGGATCGTTGGGCTCGTCCGGGTGAGAGGGAACTGTCCTCTAAAAATATCAAGGTGAAGAAGTGAGGGCTGGGTGCGAGGGCCGTTGGAGGAGTCACAGGTTCAACTACCTGGCGGGGACCGAGTCTTTCGGAGGTTGGAGACGACTTGGCAGTCGTCGGATCTTGCGGGTTCTATGATTGGCCGATCCGATGGTGGGGATTACCCCTCCTTTTAAATGAGCCGCGCCCAAGCCAGCAGCAAGGCTGCGTGACATATTAAGATCAAAATAGAAAAGGAAACTTAGGTCATAGGTGTTAATAGATAACTTAAAAGACCTAAAATTCAATTGTGAATAACTCATGATTGGTACGTCCAAATTTAATGAGATTTTAGGCATAGATTTATAATGCTAAGATGTAGCTATGGTGTAAGATTGGAGTCAAAATTTGATTATTGACTATGTCAATTGACTAAATGTCATAATACTTGTATTATTCACTTTGTGTACCATCATGGATGATCTGAAGTGAAGTTGATAATCCATTTAATCAAATTAGTGAGAGATATGATTAAGGGCATAATTGGAACAATTAAAATTGTAAGAGAGAGGAACTAAATAATATATGTAAAAACTCACTCTGTCACAATATCCCTCATAACGGAGCTACTGCTTGCATTATATTAGTGTCATAGCACAAAATGTTAATGTCTTTGTATTGTTTTATTGAAAATTGTTATTTTGTGTTGGCAGTCCTCACTTCGTTCCAGCCACTTGTGATATTATTGCTTGCCATCACAGGTTGCCTTTTGTGAGTTTGCTTAAAATTTGCTTTGCTCCAGAAATCATGATGCCATGCAGAAATTCTTAGAGAAAGGAGCTACCACAAAAGAAACACCTCGTGAAGTTGCTGAATTAAGTGACATTGTCATCACCATGCTTCCATCCTCGTCCAATGTGAGTTTCCCACTTTATATCATTTGACTTTATCTGTGTCATACATTTGGTCTAGTCTTTCTGGATTGGAAGCAGTTTTGCTGATATTACAGTAATGTACACTTACCCTCTAACTTTAGAGGATTTCGGTCTTCTTCTATTAACAATTTTTGCAGTTAAATTTTACTAATGAGTTTAAGCTGCTACATTATATAGGTTTTCTTTATATCAAAAGTTCTAACACTAACTATTTACAACATTGAAGTTGTTACTTTATATCCCATTACTTTGATGCAATACTAAATGATACAAACAACCGGTGGTACAAAATGAATGGCTTTAACTAGAATTGATTTGAAACCAAGATGGGACATCTTGACATACAAGTGGAGTATATCTTTGGAAGGATGAGGTGGTCAGTGTTTTTGCACAGTGGTAAGTCTCCTTCTTGGGTTGCCTATGTCAATAAACAACAATACAAGGGTTTACCTGCTCTAAGGTGATATTTGTGAGATCATTATTGTTAATTGAGAAACCTGTGGTATTCTATTAACACACATTCTTTCAGTAGGAGTGTATGTAGGCCTTCACCGAGCCACTGGTATATTGTCTTGGTGAGATGTGATATTGTCAAATAATAGACTGGAATCTCCTCTATGACCCCAACACTGAAGGCCAGCCATGATATCAATTTTCAAGGGCATTGTATCAAAAGTGGAGTTATTACAAATTATAATATTTACAATACTTGAAAATATAGTTGAAGGAGATGTTGTTTCTGCATCTCATGCTCAAAATTTTCATCAGCTTGCATAAAGTAACAATATCCAACTTTCTACGTAGATTAGAAATTAACTGAATGAAAGAGCTAAGTTTCCATATGAGAGCAACATACAAACAACCATAAAGAGGGTGATGAACTGTTCCATAAGGTATAAGGTATAAGGCAGATAGAGAAACTATTGTCATGTGTGATGTGTTTTTCTTGATATTTGGTCATTGTGGGGAACTAATAAAAAAAATATTTCACTGGAAGTGCTTGACTTTTGATGGGGGCATGAATATTTCGTATCCAGTTCCACATGCCAGTCTTGATATTCCTTGGCCTCAAACATGCATGAAGATGGACGACACCTACTATGTAAAGGCCAATACAAAGACTAGTGATGTTTCTGGCCTAGTCAATAATCAAACAAGGTTATGTATATGATCAGAACGTGCACACACCCACACCCACACTCACACCCACTCACACAAATACCGACTCGCCCTCGAATTCAAGACATTATAAGAGGTGTTTTAGTTTTATGAACATCTCATACTACTACTATGATCTGATTCACCCACACTATCACAACTACTAAACCACCCTCAACTTCTAGACATTAGGTGTTGTAGTTGTATGAACGTCCCTTGATACTACCACTATGATCTGACATATTCTAACAAGGTCATTAGCAAGGTACAACCTTGACAAGGACTTCAGCCTTTGCCCATAAATTATTCTACAGTATTGTATCCTGAATTTTGACTTACATTCTAGTAGTAACCTACCCATTCAATAGGGCTTGCTTAAAAGTGAATATTCCACAAATGTCAAAGCATGAAGACACTCAAACACAGCTAGCTAGGTACTTGGATACTAGGATGGCTAAGATGCAAAGGCATACTCCTTACTAGTATAGAATAGTCGACCCATTAATCTAGATTATTAAAAAGGTTAGAATAAACACAATTTGATTTGTGACCTCTACCAAACCAACCACCTCTGCATTAATCTCAACAATTCTCATCTCATGTCATGCGTAAAGCTAGACGAACCACAACACATGCATATAAAATTCCTATATAATAATTATTTCAAAAATCTGATAAACACTTGGACGAAAATTCTTGATTAGTATCACAAAGGCAAAAGCATCTCATTCAAATTGGATATAGTTAACACATAGTATATATGAACTATAATTACAGATTCAAAAACATTTATAAGAAATACGAATTTGATTTATCTAAGTCATATAACATATTTCAGTGATTTTATATCATAAACAAGTAAGAGATGGAGTCGTTAGTACACTTACATGTGTGTAATTTTTATTTTCACAATAAAAGTGCTTGGTCACTACTATAATAAGATGTTTCTTCCCTCTCACAACACTTAGACGTGAAGAAAATTTTAGAATCTGCAAAAAAAGGTTTGAAAATTTGTAAGAAAGGAATTCTTTGTATTGTTAGACTAAACGAATAACTAAAGAAAGAAACAAAGAAAGAAGCCTAGTACATGAGAGTCTGAAACTCGATTTAAGATATGTTCCTTAAAAATATATATGTCATTGATGATCAAATAGGTGATTTTTCGACCAGTCATATACCTCACCCAATATAAAATGATGACTACACATGCTTTTCATTATCATCCCATTATAGTTTTATAACCTGAATCAAAGATCTATCATCACATAAACTGTGGCAAGAAAAATTTGGAGAAAACAATGACATTAGTGACTAAATCAAAATATAAAAGTCTCACACCTAAAATATTGAAGGGAAACCTCAACTAGACCCTTCGAGATCCTAGAAATCAAATTTCTGCTAGTTTATATTTTAAGAAGAATGAGATACCTAAAATGAATCTTAAAAACACAAGAGAAACATAAAATACCTGCAAAATTTCATGGAGTATTCCAAATTTCAAAATATACTAGCATGCATGACAGTTGTGTAACAAAACGATCCACATACGAACATCCCTTGAGTAGTGCAGTCTCAAAACAAACAATTGACCAAAAAGTGATATCTCCATGTGTTTATATCTTCTTGTCTGAAGTCCAAAGTCCTTCAGTAGTCCTAGTTCCAAAATATGTTCCAAAAAATGCCAGTGGACTGAATACACCACTAAGAACAACAAAATCTGGCAACCTTATTATCTATAAAGAACAAATAAGATTCAAGTGATATACTACATCTGAGTAGTAAAAGTTTAATATTTATTGGAATTGAACTTACATTTTGTATTGATATTTGTCTAATGGCCACAAGGGCCATGAGAGATATGTGGTGAGTAGTTGTGCTGTGATTTATCAGAATCAAGATGTAGTGTGTTAAACATGGTGATAATATGAACTAAGATTTAATATTTGAAAGAGATACCTGAATATCATTTTGACTACTTGATGTGTGGGGTTCACGAGAATTAGATGCTCCTTCCTGATTTTCCGATGATTATGAATTTCACTCAAAACAAATACTTCTTATAAATAAATGAATTTAGCTAATTAGTACCTGTCCAAGTTGTTCTTCTAAAAATGCAACTTTAGCTTCCAACTCCTTAATTCGGGATTGTTGCCTAATATAAGGCCTCATTTGCACACATTGTAGATGAGCTATTCCATCTTTGTCTCGATGCCCCAACACCATATCCCCTCTCATAACCACCATGATGTTCTCCATGTACATCATCAAGAAAACAAACAAAAGCTTGATGGTCTGTTGACCTCTGAAGTTGTCATTGTTCACATTTTGAGGCAATTTCTTCCTACAATTGTTAGATTAAAATAATTAAGTCGATGATATATTTATATAGAACTAATACAATGTGTGGAGCAATTTAACTTACACATTTTCTCTTGGTGTACTCATCAAAATATTCACCATTTGTATCTTGATGGTATTTAAGATATGCTTGCCATTCAGATGCTACAATTCCCTTTTCAGTCTACGTCCACATAAATAAAATGAATTTTTAATATTTCAAAGATATACCAAAAAATACTTGAATTTACAAATCTAACTATCATCTTTACCAATTCTTGATAACAATGTGAATATGATTTTGCTCCAGTCCTATGTGTGGGACGAGAACCTCTATGATTAATCTTATTTCGACTGCACTCTTCCTATGAAAAATAAAATGAAATATACTTTCATAAAACTTGAACAAAAATATCAAGAATGTATAATAAATCATTACTTATATTTTTTTACCTATTTATTAGGAGTCTTCCAATACTCCAATAATTGCTTCCATTCCCAGTTAGTGACTCGTGAATCTGGTGCTTGGCATTCTTGATCTGGATGCTCAAAAGTAGACATTTTATTTTTTAATGTGCTGCGCCAAGATCTGACCTTCCTTTGTACATTACTGTAACACCAATACACAACTTCTAGCATATTTTCTATGGTATCTCCATCTATCATGTAAAACTCATACAATTCCTAAATAATCTACATGTTAGAAAAAGATTCATATAAAAGTAATCTAAAGTAGTTGTGTAGTATCTAATAACATACCATGACATCATCCATAGTGGATTCAAAACCCTTAATGTGATCTGCTCCCCATTCTTTATGCAATGGGAAAAGCATGCCCTTCTTTGCACATATTCCAAGATAGTTAGTCAAGTTCCTAGCTACTTCCCCAATAGGAGCTCCTCAGTCATTAAATAAACACTTATGTACTTTTCCACATAATGGTAGCAAAGAACTTAACTTTGAGGCTCCTCTATGTCTTCATTTTGGAACAAGTGGTACATTGTGAGCTATAACACAAAAGTTCATCTAGTATTATACCTAATTGTCATGTGAATTTAAAATCAAGATACAGATGGTTTCATACCAGTGGAGCGTGTAGTCATTCTTGTATTTTGTCCCATTGAGTTTCCTTGTGAAGTGGACCTTAGAGTTCCTATTGGGATGCAGACAAAATAAACAAACCATCATATTTTGGCAAGATGATAGATATTATTTTGTAATAACAAGTTATCTAGTAATTACCATCTTGAAAACATTCATTTGGGGGCTTTGTAGAATTCCTAGAAGAGTTAAATCTAGGATGATTCCCTCTAGGTTGTACAATATTTCCTGCCCAATGAAAACCACTAATTAATAAAAGAGAGGGTCTGAATTTGACCAGTATATATAAAAGAAACCATGAAAACTCTTCACAAACCATGGTAATCTTCAAATCCTTCAATTTCTATCATTCTAGGATTATTTAGAGTATTTTGGGTAGAAATATCTCTTCTAGAAGAGTTAAACCTAGAATGATTCTCTCTAGGTTCCACAACATTTCCTGCCCAATGAAAACCACTAATTAACAAAAGAGAGGGTCTGAATTGGACCAGTATATATAAAAGAAACCATGAAAACTCTTCACAAACCATGGTAATCTTCAAATCCTTCAATTTCTATCCTTCTAGGATTATTTAGAGTATTTTGGGTAGACATATCTCTTCTAGAAGAGTTAAACCTAGAATGATTCTCTCTAGGTTCCATAACATTTCCTACACAATGAAAACCATTAATTAACACAAGAGAAGGTATGAATTGGACCATCATATGTAAAAGAAACCACAAAAAGTCTTAGCAAACCACGATCATCTTCAAATCCTTCAATTGCTACCCTTCTAGGATTATTTAGAGTGTTTTGGGTAGAAATATCTCTTCTAAAATACATGGTGACACCTAACGAGTTTGAGTACAATAATATCTATGTAGGTAATGAAGCCCAAAATTGAGAAGGAAACCATGAAATATGGCAAAAACTGATCTTTTATATCAAAAATACATAAACTACTTACAAGAAAGTAATAAATTGCTTACCATCTTGAGAACCTTCAATTGGGGGTCTTGTAGAACTCCTAAAAGTGTTAAATCCAGAATGGTTCCCTCTAGGTTCCATAAAGTTTCCTACATGTTGAAAACCATTAATTAGAACAATGGATGGTCTTAATTTGACCAATATATGTAAAAGAAACTTGTAAAAGTCTTAGCAAACCACGATCATCTTCAAATCCTTCAATTGCTATCCTTCTAGGATAATCTGGAGTGTTGTGGCTAGAAACATCTCTTCTAGGATTCATGTTGACACCTAATGAGTTCGAATTTGAAAAAATATGGTAAAACATCTTCACTATACAAAAATATACATAAACTATCCACTAGAAGTATTATTTGGAGTGTTGTGGCTAGAAATATCTCTTTCCAAGATGCATTGTGACACCTAAAGAGTTTGAGTCAATAAGATCTATGTAGTAATGAAGCCTAAAAGTGAACAAGAAATTAGAAATATGGTAAAACCTCTCTGTTATATCAAAAATACATAAACTACCCATAAGAAGGTAATAAACTACTTACCATCTTGAGAACCATCATTTGGGGGTCTTGCAGAACTCCTAGAAGTGTTAAAGCCAGAAGGGTTCCCTGTAGGTTCCACAAAGTTTCCTACATGATGAAACCATTAATTAGAACAATGGATGGTCTTAATTTGACCAATATATGTAAAAGAAACTTGTAAAAGTCTTATCAAACCACGATCATCTTCAAATCCTTCAATTGCTATCCTTCTAGGATAATCTGGAGTGTTGTGGCTAGAAACATCTCTTCTAGGATTCATGGTGACACCTAATGAGTTCGAATTTGAAAAAATATGGTAAAACATCTCCACTATACAAAAATATACATAAACTATCCACTAGAAGTATTATTTGGAGTGTTGTGGCTAGAAATATCTCTTTCCAAGATGCATTGTGACACCTAAAGAGTTTGAGTCAATAAGATCTATGTAGTAATGAAGCCTAAAAGTGAACAAGAAATTAGAAATATGGTAAAACCTCTCTGTTATATCAAAAATACATAAACTACCCATAAGAAGGTAATAAACTACTTACCATCTTGAGAACCTTCATTTCGGGGTCTTACAGAACTCCTAGAAGTGTTAAAGCCAGAAGGGTTCCCTGTAGGTTCCACAAAGTTTCCTACATGATGAAAACCATTAATTAGAACAATAGATGGTCTTAATTTGACCAATATATGTAAAAGAAACTTGTAAAACTCTTAGCAAACCACCATCATCTTCAAATCCTTCAATTCCTATCCTTCTATGATAATATGGAGTGTTGTGGCTAGAAATATCTCTTCTAGGATTCATGGTGACACCTAATGAGTTTGAATTTGAAAAAATATGGTAAAACATCTTCATTATACAAAAATATACATAAACTATCCACTAGAAGTATTATTTGGAGTGTTGTGGCTAGAAATGTCTCTTTCCAAGATGCATTGTGACACCTAAAGAGTTTGAGTCAATAAGATCTATGTAGTAATGAAGCCTAAAAGTCCATTTCTCCATTTTTACTTGGTGGCATATTCTTATGCCATGTCATAAGAGAAGATGTAACCGTGCACATATAAAGTCCTTTTAATCTCGGAATCAAAGGGAAATAACGAAGAATCTTAGCTGGTATAGCCTTCTTTTTTTCAACTGAGCTTTTCCATCTAGACTTTTTACATTTTGGACACTTTTTTAAGTTTTTATTTTCTCCATAATACAATAGGCAATCATTAGGGCAAGCATGGACCTTCCTACATTTCAAACCTAAAGTGCTCATGACTTTTTTACACTCATACCAGCTTTTAGGAAGTGTATTGTTTGGAGGAAGAATTTTGTGCACAAAATTCAAAACGTCGCATGCACCCTTCTTACTCAATTTATTATCACATTTCATTTTTAATAAATCAAGTATAGCATCAATCTTAGAGACATTACAACCAGGATATAGAGGAGTGCACGCATCATTCATGAGATCTTTAAATTTTCCAATGTCACACTCATCATGATATTGTTGAGCTTCATTACTTGAATTATTGATTTGCTCAACTTCCTCATAAGTATCCATCATGTCATCTAGCATATGTATAGTTTCATTGTTGTTCACATTTTGCATTCTAAGGTTATAGTCATTTTCTCCATGATACTTCCGTCTTGTATACTGATCAAGGAATCCATGACACATGATATGATATCGGGTAACATCTAAATATTGATGAATTGTATTCTCACAAAGTTTGCAAGGACATAGTCTTTCATTGCTAGGATTTCCTTTGAATGTGAAATTTAAGAAAACTTCCACACCGTCACGAAAGTGCATATTGTTTAATCTTTCAAATTTTGAATTGCAAGAATACATCCAACTCTTATCTTCAATAAACTTGTTTGTCATCTTGATTACTTCCTTCACACAAATATAAACAACCACAAACAAATTGAGTAATAATTAAACTAATAGACATATACAATAAAAAAATAATTTAAAAAATGAAGTATATCTTAATAAAATCTAATGAGAATTGTATACTAGAATTACTCTATTGCCATTTTCAATTTAATATTTATGAGGCGTCTTAATGTTATTGAGATAAGTTTGCACTAGGTGATCAAAGATAATGGGAATTCAATGGGGCATTCTGTCAATAATAGCAAAGAGCAACTCTTACCAATGTCAAAATGAAAAGTAGGATTTGATAATCAAGTAGTTCACTTAAAAAAATATTAATATTGCACAAATAACATATCACTCAATAGATTATATATTAAGATTGCTGACCTGCGATCAATTATGTATACCTAATGATCAAATTATACAGAGAGGTTTCAGTCTATTTATACTTGATTATAAGCTTCTAGCTGTAGTATAATTTAATTCTTATGAATAATCTTTTCCATTATAAAGTTTATTAATACAAAATCTTGCACTTTGTTTCTATAGCTATTTGTCATTAACTAGTGTCTCTTCCACATTCCCCATTGGTGATCACCTGCAATTTTCAAAACATATCTTTTGTAGTTTCCTTCAGCCTATTAAGTCATACTATAATTTTTGCTGAGCCACTCAGCTCTCTTTAGCCAAAATATAGCAAATTTGCAGTAAAATAAACCATAGATGCGTATTAGTTGAACATTAAAGATACGGGGAATCCTCAACATCTATGTTGTGATTTTAGTCTTCTATTGTATTCCCTGACGACACTTACGTCTCTAATATTGACAAAGATGTAAAAAATAAGGGATATTTGATTTACAGATTTCACACACATTAAGCTTAATCATGTTGTGACATGAGATAAGTTGTATTTATATTGATTTTTTTGTACAACCTAAGAGACTCTAACCTGTGAGGCACCCTATGTTAGGATTAGAAATCTAATATTTATAAACATTATCTTTTGGTGCACGCAGAAGGGAACTTAAGGATGGGAAAAGTAGTTTTCCACGGGCACCAAACCGCTCCCAGAACCAGATCTGTTATTTTTTCTACCACTGGATTAGCATGCCATTCACCGGTGGTGGATGGGTGTTTTGCTTCTAGGTGTCCGTAATAATCAACATTGTGACCATTCATCGAAAATATGCTTGTGACATGAAACAAGAAATAACACCAAGCACGAGGTATATTTTCATGTACGGGTGTTACTGCAGTGGTTACAAGAGGTTGGAGTTAAATGACCTATGCCCTCCTCCATGGCAAGGTCCAGTTTGCCAATTAACTAGGGAGACAGCATGCATGCCTATAGACATAGCGAAAGCTACGAACTACTATGGAGTCCAACACTACTACAATGAAATTATGGCAAGACGCAATCCCAATCCTTAGTAATGACCATACTCTGCCTAATTTGAGAAAAACTAAATAAAAGACATTGACAGCGTGAAATTTAGAATCAGACCGATTAGCAATTGTGGCTTCGTTGGTTTGGAGAAAAATAATAACTCCTCTAACCTTGATTTGCACCCCCGTCTGAAATACTCTGCTTTTTCAGCAGTGTTCTAACCAGGTGTTTTAGGCGGCTTCTTCTTCAGATTTCAGGCAGTGCCTTATCAGGTGTTTCAGGCGGCTTCGTCAAGAGCATTCAGGTGGCTCCTACTTCAAGAAAGGGTAGAGTCAACTACTGATGGTACGAAGCTCGATGTTTTAGCTGGTGAGATTGAGCTCGAAGATTTAGATGAAGGAAAAAGGAAGGAATCAGTATTATAATAGCAAAATATCTAAATTGAATTTAGATTAGTAAACAGGAGACCATGTGTGCTCAAACTCATAATGATGGTAGTTTTAGTTATGCAAAACTCTAGAGAAGACGTTTCACCCTCCCGAATTGATACTAGGCCCCAACACCATCAATAAATCTTCTGCATGCCGCCCCTTTGAAGAAAATGTGCCACAGATGCTGCCGATTACAAAGAAGTGAGGACCAATTCCCCTCTATCCTTTAGTAGTGCTAGATAAAGAAATCAATCATTGCCCATTTGATTTTCTGATCCATACCACACGGAAGATCAAGTCTTGTTCCGAAGCACTTAATTCTCTTCCACTATGACGACACATCCATAAACTGGAAGGAACAAATGAGGGCATCCGTTATACACGTTGGATGCCTCCCCATGACTTAATACTCGTCTAACCTTGATTTGACCTCACCTATTCTTGTTGATCGCTTCTCCTCATTCAGTTGCTCGCCAGTCTGCTGCTCGCCAATCTTCTCGCCAGCCACGCTGCTCGCCAGCAACGTCTTGTTCTGTTAGCCACCACAGCGTGCCACGAGCTTCACCTACAAAAGCGTTGCCCAAAGAACCAGCTGCTCAGCCACGCCACATTGCCACACCGTCGCCGAAGAGGGAGCCGCGGGCAAAGGGAAATGGTGGGTTTCGTCTGCCAGAAACTTTTTACGGATGTCAATTGACTAGGGCCGGCCGGGTTGTAAGTGGGGGGGTGTTTTGCACAATTTTCCAATTCAAGACTAAGTGGACTCATGGGAAATATTCGAAATATTGTGGAGTAGCGGGAAATCATAACCAGGAGCAACACCCATTAAGGATAAGCTGCCGTTAAGCTTGTGGATGCACCCCCCGTCTGAAATATCTTGCTTTTCAGTAGTGGTGGGTTCTTTTTTCTACTCTTACCTCTTCCCTTGTGATATCTTACCGCCCCGCCTTATTGCCGAGGCGTAGGTAACCTGGTCGTATCTGTATATAGTCATCTTTCCGGGTCAGGCACACGAGCAGATTAGATTTACTGTCTTGTTGATGATGACGACAAGAACGATGACCACGCTGTCTGATCAGTATCCATGGTAATGAAAGTCAGGACATAACTTGCTAATGTTGTAGGTGTCAGCGGGAGAGACGGAAGGATTTGCCACAATGTTGTGAAGATCAACCTATAGTTGGACATTGTAAGGTTTTAATCTAGTCCCAATTCACCAACACCACTACAGGAGAAAAATCCTCCATGAACTCTTTCTAAGCTGGCTCCGCTGGATCCTCTATGAGTGTTCTGACGCAACACTGACTTGTCTGAGCTCCTGTCCATCATCCCGAACCACTTCACCACCGGATTGAATAAAATCACTAGATGAATATGACTTTATCATCGATGTGCTCAACAGTGGCGGATGGAAAGGTAGCATAAGGTAGAACAACGCCAGACTTGGCCCCAACCCCAAATACCTAGCCAGACATCTATGAACCCTGGCATGATTTTCCAGCGAGGGGCTTGCACTAGGAATAGGCGACATTCAATGTTAGATGAAGACAGGTGAGGCAATCAATTAAGTTTGGACATAAGGGAAGTTGATTAGGGCGTCACCGTCGGGACGGGAGACGGGGACCAGGTAGCGAAACAAAACTACCTGCGCAGATATTAAATGAATATTATATATATATATATATATATAGAGAGAGAGAGAGAGACTAGAATACACTCAAGTGTATAGATCGCACGAATACACTCAAGTGTGTTTGCATATCAAGACTATTTTTTACAAAATATAAACCATTGATCTTCATTGTCATACTATAACTAGTATACATATAAATTTTGAGCCCATTTAGACGAGTTTAAGTCACTCATCCAAGGACAACAAAATTGACGCGCGAAACTAATTTGAAATGTATAATTTTTGCGTTCTTTATAACATGACCTATAAATGTCCAAATGTGCTCAAATTTTGTATATGAGCTATTCATAAGATATTTAAGAAGATCAACAGATTAGATTTTTGAAAAAAATATTGCATCGTCAAAACAATTGAGTGTATTTTGCTCTGAATACACTCGAGTGTTTTCTAGCCTGACTCTCTCTCTCTCTCTCTCTCTCTCTCTATATATATATATATATATATATATATATATATATATATAAATAAAAGAGTCAGGCTAGAATACACTCGAGTGTACAGATTATGCTATACACCCAATGGTGGTTGCCTATATAGACCATGTTTTTCTAAAATCTAATCCATTGATCTTAATGAGACGTCGTACTTGACCACTTGAGCCATTCGTTGTCGGCTATATATGTATATATATGTATGTATATATGTATGTATATATATGTATATATATGTGTATGTATATATATGTATATAGAGTCAGGCTAGAATACACTCGAGTGTACGGATCACACGCTACACTCAAGTGGTGTTTGCATATCAATGCTTTTTTTGCAAAATCTAAACTGTTGATCTTCATTGTCATACTATAATTAGGCAATATATAATTTTGAGTTCATTTGTATGAGTGTAAGTCACACATCCAAGGGTAACAAAATCGACGCACAAAACTAATTTGAAATGTATAATTCTTATGGTCTTCATAACATGAGCTATACATATCCAAATGGGCTCAAATTTTATATATAAGCTATTCATGAGATATTTAAAAAGATAAACAAATTATATTTAAAAACAATGTATCATGAAAAACTACTTGAGTGTATTCCGCTCCGGATACACTTGAGTGTATTCTAGCCTGATTCTATATATATATATATATATATTGTAACAACCATGACCTGGGTTATGAGGTAACCCTATTTATTTTGGCTAATAAAGTTTCTTAGAACTTTAATATAATCCTCTAAGGTGTTTTGTTATCATGTGACACACTTATGTTTCAAGTTTGGTCCCGATTGAATGTTGTTTGAGCAATTTTCCTTTATTTTGGACCAAAGTGCAATTTGTCCAAATTGAGGGGCTATAATGTAAAATGTCACATGTTGAATATGTATAATGTGTTTTAGAATCATTATTGATAGAATTATGCAAGGTGGTGGCTTGTGGAAACCCTAAATTCCAAGTTTGAACTTGTTTGAACAATGCCAGTACCTTGTGCACCAATTTTGGTACACATTGTAATTTACCCAAAATGTGGGGTTGATATGCAAATTACCACCTCTAGAGTGTTCCTATTTCCTCTATGTATCATTTAGAGGAGAGAGAATACATGATACACCATGTTTGATTCCATTATGAATGATGGTAATCTTGGTGATGAAATGACCAAGAAAAAGGGTTGAATTTGGAAGCTTAACTTGAGTTGTATCAAGTTGAAAAGCTTATATATGAGTGCCTATCGGCCATGGAGCCCAAGGGGGTGTTCCATATCGTTTTGTGAACTCTTGGAAAAGTCCATATCGTTCAAATCACCTCAAGGAGGTGAGTTATGATGACCAACAAGTTTCCTTAGAAAAAGTGTATCGGCTTGACATAAAATAGTGATTAAACCTAGATGACTTATCCAAATGGATAAGCAATGGAAGAATTTGCATCTTTAGATGATACTCAAACTTTTTGCATGTCAATATAAATGTTGATGCATGCATGGAAACGTGTCACCCATGCATGACACGTGGCACCTACTAGCTCAAAATGTTGACACCTCATTTTTGCCTTTCTTCATGATCAACAAGTATATATACCCCTAGTTTCACCCCTTGGTGAAATTTTGCGACCCTTACCACCCTCCTACCCTAAGGTATCGTGCATAGAGCTCCCATATCGTGAAGGGATGCTGTGGTATCGTGCATGGGCCTTGGGGTATCGCCCATGGCAAGACCATATCGCCCAAGTAGGTGATATCGGCTGTATAGGGTGATATCGGCCATAGAGTGAAGTGTTTTGACTCCAAGTGAGTGCCATTTCGTGCAAGTGAGTATCATATCGTGCAAGAGGGGTGGCATGTCGTGCAAGAGAACAAGGGTATCGTGCATAGGCCTTGTATATCGTCCATAGAAAGTATATCAGCCATACCATGTTGATATTGCTCATAGCAAGTTGATATCGGCCAATTGAAGTGATTTTGGCCACAAGTGAGGGGGTATCGGCCACAAGCAAAGTTGTGTCGGCCAAGAGGAAGTCCAAATCGCCAAAGAGTGGTAGGGTGTCGGCCAAGGAGCTAAGGAACTCAAAACTTAACCCAAAGGTAAGATATAGTTGTCTTCAAGCTTGTGTTGAAGCATGGAATTAGGGTTATGATCTACCTTTCTTTTCTTCATCACCAATTGCTTATCCATGGTGATTCCTTGTATATGAAGGAGTTGTGAACGAGCCTTGGACCTTTGATAAAGTCATCTTCAACCTTAGGAACATGGAGCATTGGACCTTGAAGCTTTTAAGTGGTTCTTAATGCGGGTTATATAACTTGAACTCAATCATGTTATTATTCATCGCCTAAATTGTTGTATTTAATGATCTACTTTTAATTCAAAAATTTCCTGAAATAGTTAATGAAATTATGAGTTCTAGTAGTTTCTTAGACCTGTTGACTTGAACTATAATAGTTAGAATAAAGGTCTAGAGCTTGAATATTGTGATATCACCTTATAAAATTGATATCAGGTGCATGCACATAAGCAAGCACCTCTAACTCGATATGATGATGCACCTATTTCATTAAAATGATATGAATAGGTTTGTAAATCTTATTGAACGATATGGGGGTGTAGTATACACCTCTTGCATGATAGGAAGTCTATTATAGACTCCATGCATGATACAAGGCCAATTGTATACTTGTTAGTTGACAAGAAACCCTAAATTGGGTAACCTGATATAAGTGAAGAGTAGCAAGTGCTATTGCATGATATGATCATATGATACATCATTGATACTTAGTATCATGAGGCCTACATGACCTTGTATGACATGGTTGCATGACAGGGTTGCACGATACACAACCCTAAACAATATGGTAACCCTAACCCATCAAGGCTAACCCTAGATGGTGACTAGCCCGATAGGGTGATTGAATGTACTTCTAACGCGACATGGTGATAGGTTGATGCCTCATAAGTATAATGGGAGACACATACATATATCTTGTGCCCGATATGAGGTCAAGAAGGTACCTCATGCCCGATATGGAGACAAGTGCAAATCCTAGCCCGATATGATGAGTGTCTATACACCTACAACCCGATATGGTGAACATATGCACATGAGTTAACCCTATACACCTTGTAAAGGTAAGGGCAAGACACTCTTAGGAGTGATGAGTGTAACACCAAGTAATGTTGTGGATAATACCTTGATAGGTGAAACACCTAGAGTGGTTGATAATGGTTAATCCTATATCAATAATGCCTTAACCCGAGATGAGTTCATATCATTAATGATGGTTGAATAATTCAATTGTGTGACTTATGACCAATACATTACATGATAAATGTGATGAGCTAGTGCATAAAGTATTAGGATGGGACATAACCTAATACAAGATAAGTTGTTGAACTTAAGTATGTTAAAAGTGATGAGGGAAGTGATACATCAAGACATGATAGATATCACATCCAACACTTCAAGGTTGATGTACCTTTAATCCAATATACTTGGATGAGTAACACATGAAGTGTGTTATGTAAATTGTTACATTGAGATGTAATAGGTTTAATGCACTTTGATAAGTGTGGGCTAACATACTTTGAGAAAGGGTTAAGCCAAGATAATAAAGTCTGATGTAATCATACCCTGGTAAGGATGAGAGAGGAACTCATACCTTGTGTTGATGATTCATTTAATGATAAATGATGAGAATGAATAAGTATGATTGAATACTTATGATATCAATGTTTGCTCCTAGATGTGTGGAGCAATCAATTAGGGTTTGATCATTGATAATATGATCTTGAAAACCAAAATGTTTAATAATGGAAAACCCTAACCCTAATGAAGGGTAATGAGATGTAAGACAAACCCTAATCGATAAGAAAGGGAAAACCCTAACCCTAATGATGGGAAGGTTGTATTTCTCTTATTGCATAAGCCTTGTAAGGCATGTTAATTACTTGTGTAACAAGTATAATGTGTAATGGCCTTGTGAGCCATGTGAATAAAGTTGTTGCTTAGTGAGAGGTGACAAGATGTGTAATGGCCTTGTGATCCATGTGAATAAGTTGTTGCCTAGTGAGAGGTGACAATATGTGTAATGGTCTTGTGAGCCATGTGATAGTTTGTTTCCTAGTGAGAGGTGACAAGATATTTAATGGGCCTTGTGAGCCATGTGAGATGCTTGTATAACAAGTATCATGTATACCGTGGTCTGAGGACCCAGAGGTAATAGTTACCTGATAAGTGGTAACAATATTCAGTGATGATCTAAGGGTTTGAATACCTAGATCCAGTAATCATGATAATCATGATGTGAAGGGAGGAGAATTCCCAGTAATGTGATTAGGGACTGAGATCCCCAGTATCATGTGTTTAAAAGAATTGGACAAATACGTGATAGATGTATTACACCTTTCTTTGTAGCATTTGTTGTGTTTGATAAAGATAACTTGTTTGATGCTAAAAGAATGATGTAATCCACGTAATATATCACTAGAAACTATAAAACATTGCCCTGAACAAAGATCCATCAGTGTCAGAACTTGCTGATGGTGAAACGGGTTGCTCCGCGGCATAACTCAGAGTGCATACTTTTGAGTATGTGAGGGCGTAAGTAGGGACAGTACTGTGTGAGCTGATCCCCTTACGATCCCGAAATGAATGGGGATTTGTCTATATGCCCTATCCTGGCTTGAGTGCGACTTCGGTCGTAGACTCTGTGTTGAGCTCGGTGAACTGGCCCGTGGCTCGGAGTATGGTGCTTGTGTCACCATGACTCAGACTGGGGACAGTTGTGTGTAGATGTTTCCCCTAAGAGAGTGCAGTTAACGCTGTAGCTCTAAGCGAGGATGCCTACGTACCCTGGCACAACTTGTTAGCAGTGACACGAGATGTCCTGCATGTGGTCTCGTATTGACCGAGACGGTCTGAGGTCATGGAAACCGGCTCTACCATTGACCTTGTATGGTACCGACTTGTGAGAAGTTTGTGGTCAGTTGGAGATGGCCGGGGTATTCTCCATCTCCTCATGGCATAAGTGTGATTGTAAAATATGTTCAGCCGTGTAGTATATCTACTTAAGGATAGAATACGAGAAACATTTCTTGATACGCAATACAGTTATACATTCTAGTTGATAGATGTTATTTATGTTTCTTTACATTCCTTGCAAAGCAGATAGATGAATTATAATCTACCATGGGTAGATGCAATGTTCTCCTTATGAAAGGAGATTACTTCATTCTGTTCATATAGTGAATTATCCTGCTTATTAATATAAAAAGAACCTATTCTCAGTTTATAAATGCTTAATTTGTGATAATAATATGGTCGACGGAGAGTTATATCTCTCGCTGGGACAATTACAATTGTCTCACCCCCGTGGGACCCAAATTTTTAGGTGGACGTGCACGAGGAGGTGAAGACCTTTTTGTAGAGGAAGAACAACAGCTGAGGCAGCAATGCCAACTCAGGTTGAGTGTACTGTCTGTCCTGTCTTGTAGATATGAGTCCTATGTGTTGTCTCTATACTCTCAGATCTTTGGAGTTGGTTCGTACTTGTTTTATGATCAATAAGAGATTTTGGCTTACGCGCCTCGAGGTTTTATGTTGCTCATGTATAGTTTGGTAAAGCAACTGTTATATGTTATTCTCGAGATGAGATGTACCAGATATGTACAATGTGAATAATGATGTATATAAGGTTTTGGACCTTTCAGTAAGAATTTTCCTTGGAATGGATCTCTTTGAAAAATGGTTTTAATTTTTAGTGATTTTTGTTAATATGCTATTTATGTTTAATTCTACTTAATTAGTAATGATTTGATTGTCGGTCGTTACAGTTTTGGTATCAGAGCTTAAGGTTCGCTGAGTCTACAGAGACATAGGACTAAGGTGTTGAGTCTGTGTTAGTGTCCTCCAGTATACCCTATAGTGACTTCTGCTTGTGCAGAAGAAAGGGTGAAGTTTATAAATGACTGGGGAACACGAGGAATACATTGCTGAGGGCAATGTTGTTGCTCCTGGAAAGGGTGCAAGGGATCATGCAAGAGAATAATGAATGCATGAGAATTCCCATCATGACCCGATCAGGATATAGAATCCTATGTTTATGCTCTTGTTGGACAGGTTAGGACAACAATGATGCATATAGTAGACTGGATACTAGCATTACAACCTAGGTTACTAGTCCTCAATACAGAAACTTTGGGCTTTGAAAGGGTTCCTGAATGACATAGTCATGTTGGAACAGTGGAAAATGTGGGAAAGATTAACATATGGCGAGAAAGTAGACTCTGCCATAAGTTTAGACAGATAGTATATCTGTGATGGCAGTGCCCAAGAAGGGGCAATAAGCCGAGAATTAAGGAAATGTCATTACAATTCCAGAGACTTTTTCCTAGTGGTTCTAAAAAGCCAAAAGTAACAACATGAAATAGCTAGACTCTATGGGTTGAGTCAACCTAAAGCGGTGGATGACCGCGAGGGGTAACAATCAGATAGAGCTTTTTCATTTTGATATGCCTTCTTTTGATGTTACCTGATAATCCTAAAAAGGATTGTTGTTATGGACTTCCCTATTGATTGTCCTATGGGGACATAGGGAAGAAATGATGAGAACTAGAATTTATATTCTGTTCAGTATTCTTTTAAATGCTCTATAATTGCTCTTATCTGTGTGAAAAAGGATGAGGTATAGAAGAGATGCCTGGAGAAAATATAGGAATGTTAAATCATGTGTTGGTTATTATATGAAAAGTAAGGAATATGATAGTAAACAAAGTGCATACTACTTAATCTCAGTACTTGTATACTCTGGCCAGGTATATAATTATTGGAGATAAAGTGAGTATGGAACTCTTAGATTGTTATCTTTCTGATTACTCTGATCAAGTAGTCATTCTGAGACAATCTAGTGAGTATAATGAAACTAGAAATATGGTATGGACATATATATCACATCCTAAGTGCAATAAAGTGGAATCTGAGATGATCTCAGATCAATCTGTATGTATGAGGAAATGAAAAGTATAATCCTCATGATAAGAGAATGAGAACAAGGGAGATGATCCTTGTCAGATTAAGCATGTGTGAATAGTAAAGATCTTTTCCCATGAGGTGGAAATGGGAAGTGTGATAAAATCACAAAATGCTCATGAACATGTTAGACAATAACAAAGAAAGGAATAATGACATGTAATCATCCTTATAATTACTATACTGATTGCAAGGAACCTAGGATGAAACACGAGTAAATGACTCATGAATAGTTGAAAGTTCATGCAATAATCAGAGGAGATGATAATCTCCTCTCTTTGACAAACAACCCTGGATGATGATGGGGTGATAACAGGAATATGTTTCTTTGTGTTCTTTCCCTACTGGGACATGGTAATCATGTGGGTCTTATGACACTTGATGTGCATAAGTTAAAAATGTTCAATTGATGGATACTTAGAAAAGTATCAGTTTGTCTTGGACTTTGGTTCCAAGATAAAGATATGTGTAACAAGTAATGTCCCAATATGAAAGAAAGATGAGGATGTGATGTGTTTTCGACACATGTGATGGATACTAAGATAAGAAATTCTGGTATCTAAGAAGTATCAAGTGATATGGCAAAGTAAAAGCATAACTCCTAATCAACTAATTTATGTGGGTTACCTGGGATGGCCAACTGTGAAATCAGTCTAATTACATAAAATAGTATGGACATCACATGTTAGGGGTTTATGCTTCACATAAACATAACATCGATAAGGATGTACTATTTGAAGGAACAATTGTAAAATCATTGTGGGAAAATCTTATCAAGCTAAAAATAATTTCTTAGAATACCCCTATCTAGATCTATTAAGGAAACTTATATATAACATCTAAAGATACCTCTAAGATAAGTTCTTAATTGATAAGTAACCTCCCCTTATTATAAGAGAATGTACAACTTATGAGATAGTTGGTACAAGTAGTAAGAAAGTTTAACGTTGTGTCAGTAGATTAGATGACACAATAGATATATGACAAGACTTGTAGTCACAAGTGGGTGACAGAACATGACTCTGGTCTTTCCTTTAAAAGTAAAATGCTAAATGAGGAGTATGGGAGACTTCCCAGAATCTTGTCACATAAAGTTGTAAGTTGAGAAAGGTGACAAATCAGTAAGGTATGACACTTGAGTTAAATAAGGTATGGATGATGTTTCCCTAACTAATAAAAGTATTACCTGACATAGAGTTGACTCTACAGTTAATAATGAAAAAGACAGTGGAATATGTGCCATGTGTGAAAGATTAAATGGTAACCCTGTGTGGAAGAACTTTGTGATTATCAAAGTTCTATGTCATCTCCATGACATTAAGATGTTATGTGGAGACTTGATGGTATGACGAATGAATAATATATGTCTTCCTTTACCTAGGATTTCGGGGACGAAATCCTTGTTAGGGGTTTATAACTTGTAACAACCCTGACCTGGGTTATGAGGTAACCCTATTTTTTTTGGCTAATAAAGTTGCTTAGAACTTTAATATAATCCTCTAAGGTGTTTTGTTATCATGTGACACACTCATGTTTCAAGTTTGGTCCCGATTGAATGTTGTTTGAGCAATTTTCCTTTGTTTTGGACCAAAGTGTAATTTACCCAAATTGAGGGGCTATAATGCAAAATGTCACATGTTGAATATGCCTCATGTGTTTTAGCATCATTATTGAGAGAATTATGCAAGGTGGTGGCTTGTGGAAAGCCTAAATTCCAAGTTTGAATTTGTTTGAACAATGCCGGTACCTTGTGCACCAATTTTGGTACAAATTGTAATTTACCCAAAATGTGGGGTTGATATACAAATTACCACTCCTAGAGTGTTCCTATTTCTTCTATGTATCATTTAGAGGAGATAGAATGAATGATACACCATGTTTGATTCCATTATGAATGATGGTAATCTTGGTGATGAAATGACCAAGAAAAAGGGTTGAATTTGGAAGCTTAACTTGAGTTGTATCAAGTTGAAAACTTTATATATGAGTGCCTATCGGCCATGGAGACCAAGGAGGTGTTCCATATCATTTTGTGAACTCTTGGAAAAGTCCATATCGTTCAAATCACCTCAAGGAGGTGAGGTATGACGGCCAACAAGTTTCCTTAGAAAAAGTGTATCAGCTTGACATAAAATAGTGATTAAACCTAGATGACTTATCCAAATGGATAAGCAATGGACGAATTTGCATATTTAGATGATCCTAAACCTTTTTGCATGTCAAGATAAATGTTGATGCATGCATGGACAAGTGTCACACATGCATTACACGTGGAACCTACTAGCTCAAAATGTTGACACCTCATTTTTGCCTTTCTTCATGATCAACAAGTATATATACCCCTAGTTTCACCGCTTGGTGCAATTTTGTGACCCTTAACACCCTCTTACCCTAAGGTATCGTGCATAGAGCTCCCATATCGTGAAGGGATGCTGTGGTATCGTGCATGGGCCTTGGGGTATCGCCCATGGCAAGACCATATCGCCCAAGTAGGTGATATCGGCTATATAGGGTGATATCGGCCATAGAGTGAAGTGTTTTGACTCCAAGTGAGTGCCATATCGTGCAAGTGAGTATAATATCGTGCAAGAGGGGTGTCATGTCGTGCAAGAGCACAAGGGTATCGTGCATAGGCCTTGTATATCGTCCATAGCAAGTATATCGGCCATACCATGTTGATATTGCTCATAGCAAGTTTATATCGGCCAATTGAAGTGATTTTGGCCACAAGTGAGGGGATATAGGCCACAAGAAAAGTTGTGTCGGCCAAGAGGAAGTCCATATCGCCCAAGAGTCGTAGGGTGTCGGACAAGGAGCTAAGGAACTCAAAACTTAACCCTAAGGTAAGATATAGTTGTCTTCAAGCTTGAATTGAAGCATGGAATTAAGGTTATGATTTACCTTTCTTTTCTTCTTCACCAATTGCTTATCCATGGTGATTCCTTGTATATGAAGGAGTTGTGAATAAGCCTTGGACCTTTGATAAAGTCATATTCAACCTTAGGAACATGGAGCTTTGGACCTTGAAGCTTTTAAGTGGTTCTTAATGCGAGTTATATAACTTGAACTCAATCATGTTATTATTCATCGCCTAAATTGTTGTATTTAATGATCTACTTTTAATTCCAAAATTTCCTGAAATAGTTGATGAAATTATGAGTTCTAGTAGTTGCTTAGACCTATTGACTTGAACTATAATAGTTAGAATACAGGTCTAGAGCTTGAAGATTGTGATATCACCTTATAAAAGTGATACCGGGTGCATGCACATAAGCAATCACCTCTAACCCGATATGATGATGCACCTATTTTACTAAAATGATATGAATAGGTTTGTAAACCTTATTGAACGATATGGGGGTGTATTATACACCTCTTGCACGATAGGAAGTCTATTATAGACTCCATGCATGATACAAGGCCAATTGTATACTTGTAAGTTGACAAGAAACCCTAAATTGGGTAACCCGATATAAGTGAAGAGTAGCAAGTGCTATTGCATGATATGATCATATGATACATCATTGATACTTAGTATCATTAGGCCTACATGACCTTGTATGACATGATTTCATGATAGGGTTGCACGATACACAACCCTAAACAATATGGTAACCCTAACCCATCAAGGCTAACCCTAGATGGTGACTAGCCCGATAGGGTGATTGAATGTACTTCTAACCCGACATGGTGATAGGTTGATACCTCATAAGTATCATGGGCGACACATACATATATCTTGTGCCCGATATGAGGTCAATAAGGTACCTCATGCCCGATATGGAGACAAGTGCAAATCCTAGCCGGATATGATGAGTGTCTATACACCTACAACCCGATATGGTGAACATATGCACATGATTTAACCCTATACACCTTGTAAAGGTAAGGGAAAGGCACTCTTAGGAGTGATGAGTGTAACACCAAGTAATGTTGTGGATAATACCTTTATAGGTGAAACACCTAGATTGGTTGATAATGGTTAATCCTATATCAATAATGCCTTAACCCGAGATGAGTTCATATCATTAATGATGGTTGAATAATTCAATTGTGTGACTTACGACCAATACATTACATGATAAATGTGATGAGCTAGTGCATAAAATATTAGGATGGTACATACCCTAATATAAGATAAGTTGATGAACTTAAGTATGTTAAAAGTGATGAGGGAAGTGATACATCAAGACATGATAGATATCACATCCAACACTTCAAGGTTGATGTACCTTGATGCACCTTAAATCCAATATACTTGGATGAGTAACACATGAAGTGTGTTATGTCAATTGTTACATTGAGATGTAATAAGTTTAATGCACTTTGATAAGTGTGGGCTAACATACTTTGAGAAAGGGTTAAGCCAAGATAATAAAGTCTGATGTAATCATACCCTGGTAAGGATGAGAGAGGAACTCATACCTTGTGTTGATGATTCATTTAATGATAAATGATGAGAATGAATAAGTATGATTGAATACTTATGATATCAATGTTTGCTCCTAGATGTGTGGAGCAATGAATTAGGGTTTGATCATTGATAATATGATCTTGAAACCAAAATGGTTAATAATGGAAAACCCTAACCCTAATGAAGGGTAATGAGATGTAAGAGAAACCCTAATTGATAAGAAAGGGAAAACCCTAACACTAATGACGGGAAGGTTGTATTTCTCTTATTGCATAAGCCTTGTAAGGCATGTTAATTACTTATATAACAAGTACAATGTGTAATGGCCTTATGAGCCAAGTGAATAAAGTTGTTGCCTAGTGAGAGGTGACAAGATGTGTAATGGCCTTGTGAGCCATGTGAATAAGTTTTTGCCTAGTGAGAGGTGATAAGATGTGTAATGGCCTTGTGAGCAATGTGATAGTTTGTTGCCTAGTGAGAGGTGACAAGATATTTAATGGGCCTTGTGAGCCATGTGACATGCTTGTATAACAAGTATCATGTATACCTTGGTCTGAGGACCCAAAGCTAATAGTTACCTGATAAGTGGTAACAGTGTTCAGTGATGATCTAAGGGTTTGAATACCTAGATCCAGTAATCATGATAATGATGATGTGAACGGATGAGAATTCCTAGTAATGTGATTAGGGACTGAGATCCCAAGTATCATGTGTTTAAAAGAATTGGACAAGTACGTGATAGATGTATTACACCTTTCTTTGTAGCATTTGTCGTGTTTGATAAATATAACTTGTTTGATGCTAAGAGAATGATGTAATGCACGTAATATATCACTAGAAACTATAAAACATTGCCTTGACCATAGATCCATCAGTGTCAGAACTTGCTGATGGTGAAACGGGTTGTTCCGTGGCATAACCCGGAGTGCATACTTTTGAGTATGTTAGGGCGTAAGTAGGGACGATACTGTGTGAGCCGATCCCCTTACGATCCTGAAATGAATGGGGATTTGGCTATTTACCCTATCCTGGCTCGAGTGCGACTTCGGTCGTAGACTCTGTGTTGAGCATAGTGAACTGGCCCGTGGCTCGGAGTATGGTGCTTGTGTCACCATGACTCAGATTGGGGACGGTTGTGTATAGATGTTTCCCCTAAGAGAGTGTAGTTGACACTTTAGCTCTAAGCAAGGATGCCTACGTACCCTGACACAGCTTGTTCGCAGTGACACGAGCTGTCCTGCATGTGGTCTCGTACTGACCGAGACAGTCTGAGGTCATGGAAATCGGCTCTACCATTGACCTTGTATGGTACCGACTTGTGAGAATTTTATGGTCGGTTGGAGATGGCCGGAGTATGCTCCATCTCCTCAGGGCATAAGTGTGATTGTAAAATATATTCAACCGTGTAGTATATCTGCTTAAGGATCGAATACGAGAAACATTGCTTGATGCGCAATACAATTATACATTCTAGTTGATAGATGTTATTTATGTTTCTTTACATTCCTTGCAAAGCAGATAGATGAATTATAATCTACCATGGGTAGATGCAATGTTCTCCTTATGAAAGGAGATTACTTCATTCTGTTCATATAGTGAATTATCCTGCTTATTAATATAAAAAGAACATCTTCTCAGTTTATAAATGCTTCATCTGTGATAATAATATGGTCGGCGGAGAGTTATATCTCTCGCTGGGACAATTACAATTGTCTCACCCCCGTGGGACCCAAATTTTTAGGTGGACGTGCACGAGGAGGTGAAGAACTTTTTGCAGAGGAAGAACAACAGTTGAGGCAGCAGTGACAGCTCAGGTTGAGTGTACTGTCTGTCATGTCTTGTAGATATGAGTCATATGTGTCGTCTCTATACTCTCAGGTCCTTGGAGTTGGTTCGTATTGATTTTATGATCAATAAGAGATTTTGGCTTATGCGCCTCGAGGTTTTATGTTTCTCATGTATAGTTTGGTAAAACAACTGTTATATGTTATTCTCGAGATGAGATGTACCAGATATGTACAATGTGAATAATGATGTATATAAGGTTTTGGACCTTTTAGTAATAGTTTTCCTTGGAATGGATCTCTTTGAAAAATGGTTTTAATTTTTAGTGATTTTTGTTAATCTGCTGTTTATGTTTAATTCTGCTTAATTAGTAACGATTTGATTGTCGGTCGTTACATATATGTATATATATATTGACTTAAAAAAATGTATATGTATATATATGTATGTATATATATATGAATGTATATATATGTATATATATAATTATGTATATACACATATATATATATATATACAATATATATATATATATATATATATATATATATATATATATATATATATATATATATATATATATAGACACAGACACACACACATATATATACATATATATATATATATATCTGTGTGTGTATATATATATTTGTATATATGTGTATATATATATATATATATATATATATATATATATATATATATATATATATATATATATATATATATATATATATATATATATATATATATATATATATATATATATATATATATATATATATGGCTATTTATTTGTTACCCGGTGGGTACTTTTGATTAAGTTACCTGGCAGCATGTTCACGGTGGCAGGCGTATGTAATTAAGTGCAAGTTACTGTAGCACGCGTTCAGCAAAGAAAAAACCCGATCGTCTCTGCCGCCACCAGCCTGATTCTTCCGGTCTCCCCCCATCTGTCGATCATCTTCGTCATCCGTGGTCGTCTGTGCCGCCGCCAGGCTGATACATCCAGTCTACCCCCATTCGCGATCGTCTCTGCCGCCGCCAGCCTGATTCTTCCAGTCTCCCCCCATCTGCCGATCATCTTCGTCATCCGCGGTCGTCTGTGCCGCCGCCAGGCTGATACATCCGGTCTACCCCCATTCGCGATCGTCTCTGCCGCCGCCAGCCTGATTCTTCCGGTCTCCCCCCATCTGCCGATTATCTTCGTCATCCGCGGTCGTCTGTGCTGCCGCCAGGCTGATACATCCAGTCCACCCCCATTCGCGATCGTCTCTGCCGCCGCCAGCCTGATTCTTCCGGTCTCCCCCATCTGCCGATCATCTTCGTCATCTGCGGTCGTCTGTGCCTCCGCCAGGCTGATACATCCGGTCTACCCCCCATCTGCCGATCATCTACGTCATTCGCGGTCGTCTGTGCCTCCGCCAGGCTGATACATCTGGTCTTCCTCCCATCTGCTGAGCATCTACCCCCCATCAACCGCTTAACACCCTGCATATGTAATTCCGCATCTGATTCCAACTTCCTTGGCGTATTTCAATCTCCATTTTACATTTCTTCCTCAGAAATACCTACATTCATTTCCTCAAAAATACCTCTGATAACGGTTTCCCCTTTTATCAATCTTGCAGAGCAGGATGACTAAGGTGTCTCCCACTGTCGTTTGTGTATCCTGTGACAGTATCGATTTTCACCAAGCTGATTCCACCATTTAGACCTGCTGTTCTGAAGCTCACGCCGCTGAGGAGGAGGGAGTGGGTGTGGTTGGAGAATTCTCTACTGTATCTGCATATTCAGGAGCAAATTGCTGTTGAGGGAGTGGAGGTGGTGGGAGAATTCACTGTTCTATCTGCATTTGTACGAGCAACAGTTTTTTCAAGCTACATTCAGGTAGATTTTGTATTTCTCTTTGTAAATTCATTCAGTTATACTCGTTTTTTTAATTTATTATCATTTCAATGTTTATTCATCCCTTTATCTTGTGTGGGAAAGAAACCCAATTTTTGTTTCTGCATTGTCGTTTTTGCAGTCCTAACTGGCATTCATGTTTTTATGTTTTGCGTAGTTACTCTCTTTTTATAATTGGTTACTCTTTTGCCTTACCGAGTTACTCTATTGTTATAATTGGTTACTCTTTTGCCTTACCGAGTTACTCTTGTTGTGTTACAGAGTTACTCTTCTGATTTTCCGAGTTACACTCTTATTATAATTGGTTACTCTTTTGCCTTACCGAGTTACTCTTGTTGTGTTACAAAGTTACTCTTCTGATTTTCCGAGTTACTCTCTTGTTATAATTGGTTACTCTTTTGCCTTACCGAGTTACTCTTATTGTGTTACAAAGTTACTCTTCTGATCTTCCGAGTTACTCCAACACACTGTCATGGATCCCAGCCTTGATACGGATGCTGCTAATGCAAGTGTCGGCCATGATGATGATAATCCTCAGTCTTCTCATTCTATTGGTGTTTCTTCTTCATCCCCAGTTGCAGTTCCTAGAGTTGGCCTTCAGTTTGGTAGTCTAGATGAAGGTATATCCTTCTATTCAAGTTATGCTGGAATGAGTGGGTTTAACATCAGGAAAGATGACAATAGATATGAACGGGGAAGTAAGATTCTGGTTGCTAAAGATCTGGTTTGTGATAAGCAGGGTAAGATTGGTCGTTCTAAGAGGTCTAGAGGGCTTTTGAGCCCCGTTTGTGATGAAATGGGTAACTTGCAGGATAAGTTGTCAAAGAAGCACAGGCGTTCTGTGAAGAGGTGTGGTTGTGAAGCCATGATACGTTTCACACTGGACAAGTCCTCATCCATGTGGGCCGTGACTGCATTTGTTGAGGAACACAACCATGAACTTGTTGACGTTGCTCATCTCCGTTACCTCAAGTGTAACTCATCTCTTGATGAAACTCAAAAAGAGATCCTTTCTTCCATGAGCCAAGCTAACATACCTGTATCGAGACAAATTGCATTGATAGCATCCGAGTCTGGTGGCTATGAAAATATGACATTTACTAGTAGACAAGCTCATGGACACATCAGTAGCAAGAGGAAAGAGTTGGCCAAATACGACGTCGACATGGTTTTAGATCGCTTTTCTAGTTTCAAAGCCATTGATCCGAAATTCTTCTATAGCTACCAAAAAGACCCCAATTGTTGCCTTACTCATCTATTTTGGGCTGATCCCGTCTCTGTTGAAGACTGCGGGCTGTTCAGGGATGCGATTGTGTTTGACACCACCTACCACACCAACAAGTATTCGATGGTTTTTGGAATGTTTGGTGGAGTTGATCACCATTGCAAGACAGTATTGTTTGCATCTGCTCTGTTGGTCGATGAGAAGTATGACTCATTTGTTTGGGTTTTCAAGCAGTACTTACTTTATTTTGGCAAAGAGCCAGTTTCCATCATAACCGATCATGACCCTGCTATGAATGCTGCTATCATCTCTGTTTTTCCCAATTGCAAGCATCGCTTCTACAGCTGGCACATCCTACAGAAGCTTCCCTCCAAGCTTGGTGGCATTCCTAACAAGGACCAGATCATAAGCTTGTTGAATGATTGTGTCTGGAATGTGGATGATGTCGACATTTTTGAAGAGAGGTGGGATTCTGTAATTCAGGAGCATGATTTGTTGTCCATCACCTGGCTTTCTGATATGTATGCGATGCGTTGCGATTGGGTTCCGTGCTATATGCAGTCCTCCTTCTTTGCGGGCATGAGGATGACTCAAAGGAGCGAGAGCCTAAATGCGTTCATTAGGAGCCATGTGAATAGTAGGAAGACTCTATTTGAACTTGTATGTTCGTTGGAGACTGCGTACTCTCATGTGCGAGAGATTGAAAATTTTAAAGATTTTGATGACGAGTACAGTAACCTCCCTTTGTCATCACTGTGGCCCCTAGAGGAGCAGATGAGAGGTATATACACCAAGTCCATATTTAAGATATTCCAGTCCGAGGTTCACCAAAGTATGGTCTATAATGTAAAGCAAGCTTCAGAAGGTGTCTTTGAGGTGTATCACGTCGGTGGACTTGGAACTCCCCGTATATTGAAGAAAGAGTTATCTAGTGACATTGTTTCCTGCAGTTGCTTCATGTTGGAATTCAAAGACATCCCTTGTAGGCACATCCTTTCTTATTTGAAGAGCCGTGACTATTGCACTCTTCCCGAGCCTTACATTCTGAAGAGGTGGACGAAAGGGTACAGAGAACACCCTTTGATTTTTGGCAAAGCATCAGTTAAGCACCCATCCACTGGGAGGACACTTCATCTTGTTTCTGCCTGCAATTCTATTGTCAACATAGCGTTTAGGAACAATGTTGTAGATCTTTGCCATGAAAAACTGTTAGCTTTGCGAAAGGAGCTCTTAGATTTGGATCTCCCTGATACTGGTGCAGGCGCTAGTGCAACCGCTTCTAATACATCTTCCTCTTCTGCTGTCAAGGTCCATATACCTAGTATTTGCAAAACTAAGGGAAGACCTAGATCGACCGATGTGAGGTTTAAATCTGGAGTTGAGATTGCATAGTCTAAAAGAGAGAGGCAGTGCAAGAATTGCTTAGAGTTTGGGGTCAACCATGATAGCAGGAACTGCCCTATGAAGAAGTAGTCCATTCCTATTATGGACTATGTGTTGTTGCTGTTTGCTATTCAATGATTATCCCTGTTGCTGATCGTGTGGTCTGTTGATGCTGGACGTTTTTTAGTTGAGTTTGTAGTTGATTAGCGCATGAGTGAGGGATATTCAAACATGTAATGGGTTGTTCTTTTTGTCTGCAGTTTTTGTGAAAGTGATTTTGTAACCATCCATGCATTTTTACCTTTATTGTGTTTTGTAATGTATTTTATGTGTTGCGTTGAACTCCACCAGCTATATGTATACTTTGAATATGCTTCAAAGAATCTGTTTTGATCAGATATTACTCTTTTGCAGAATATTTTTTGTTTTATCTTAGTGTGCATTGAATACTATTTTCTTTTGGAATACATAAATTTTTGGTTTAGTACAATTTTTTTCATGGTTTGTTCAGTGTACTCACGAAATGTCAGTTTTTGCTACTATGCCATACACTGGTAAAATTACTTTCTGGTTGCTGGAGTTACTTTTTATATTATCACAGTTACTCTCAGTGCATATCAGAGTTACTCTCAGTGCGTATCCGAGTTACTCTTAGTGTTCTCTCAGTTACTCCTTAGTGCTGTCACAGTTACTCTCAGTGTTATCATAGTTACTCTCAGTGCGTATCAGAGTTACTCTGAGTGCATATCAGAGTTACTCTTAGTGTTCTTTCAGTTACTCCTTAGTGCTATCACAGTTACTCTCAGTGTTATCATAGTTACTCTCAATGCGTATCAGAGTTACTCTGAGTGCGTATCAGAGTTACTCTTAGTGTTCTCTCAGTTACTCCTTAGTGCTGTCACAGTTACTCTCAGTGTCCTCACAGTTACTCTCGGTTCTATCAGAGTTACTCTATGTGCGTATCAGAGTTACTCTTAGTGTTCTTTCAGTTACTCCTTAGTGTTGTCACAGTTACTCTCAGTGTCCTCGCAATTACTCTCAGTGCGTATCAGAATTACTCTCAGTGCATATCAGAGTTACTCTGAGTGCGTATCAGAGTTACTCTCGGTGCTATCAGAGTTACTCTCAGTGCTATCTGAGTTACTCTTAGTGTTTTCTCAGTAACTCTTAGTGCTAATTGAAAGTATATATAATCACACAAAAACACTACAGATAATCATTCAAGATTACAACATTCAAAGCATAAAACGTTATATATTATACAACCAGATCAAATATAAAGAAGGTCCTTCAACTGAACATAAAAATACAGAAAAATACAGCCAGATCAGATATAAAGTAGGTCCATTAACTGAACATAAAAATCAAATAGCTCAGGGGGTCGGATCCATCCCTGGCACACCTATTTGTGAAAGGAACGCTGGACAGACGAAGAAGCAGTGTCTTCTGCAGATGTTGAGGTGTCCGCTGTTGTGGATGAGTCAACCTGAACGGGATTTACAGCTGATCCCGGTGCTGCTTGGTATATGTCCCTAATGAAGAGCTGATCTGCAGAGTCCTCCGATCCAGAGTATACTTCGTCGCCAGGCATTCTGAAGAGCGGAATAAGCTCAGTTGGTGTTTCTAAGAACTGATCTGTGATCCATGCTGTGATGGTCTGGTGATCAGTTGGCTTGAGGTAGATGATCCAACCTTTTCAAAGACTGAGCTGTGCGATCATCCTTTTCCAGCCCTTAGCAGTTGAAAGTGACCCGTTTTTATTCTGCATAAGGGTTATCTGGAAAGACTGGTTTCCGATTAGGAAGGTGGTTTTACCTGGTTTGATGTGAAAATGGAGATGGTTCCATTCTATAGGAAGTAGAATGGATTCCAATGTCTTGTCCTCAATGGTGTAGTTGATTGGCTGGATGAATGGCTCCATGGTAGGCTGTGAAGAAATGTTAAAGGGGATCTGAGGAGATGGTCAAAGGGGGTGCTACTGAAATGTTAAGTGGGCTGTCTATATTTCTTCTGTAAAACTGTACCTTCTGTAAACCGTAGCAGTCACAGATGAAGAAGAAGTGGACATCGAGGGTGCCGTCGAGGATGGAGATGTTGAAGATCTGAAAGCCCCCCGCTGTGTTGTAAACCGGAGCAGTTGTGGATGAAGAAGAGATGGACGTTGAGGGTGCCGTGGAGGATGGAGATGTTGAAGATCTGAAAGCCCCCCGCTGTGTTGGAAACTGTAGCAGTTGCAGATGAAGAAGAGATGGACGTAGAGGGTGCCATGGAGGATGGAGATGTTGAAGATCTGAAAGTCCCCCGCTGTATTGTTGGTGCAGCAAATATGTGCAACAGTGAGAGTAATGCTCTGTGCTGTTGGTGCTACAATTATTGACAGCAGTAAGATTAATGCTCTGTGTTGTTGGTGCTACAATTATTGACAGCAGTGCTCTTTCCTGTTGGGTTGCAAAGATGCCAGTAGTACTGTTCTGTTTAGATGACACAGCAGTGCACTATGCTATGTTTTGACGACACAGCAGTACTAGTTCCTTCTTTAATAAAGAATCATGTACAACAGACTCCTGAATGCTAGAGTTAATTTTTGGTTTATCACAATTACTCCTTAGTGCTATCAGAGTTACTCTCAGTGTCCTCGCAGTTACTCTCAGTGCGTATCAGAGTTACTCTTAGTGTTCTCTCAGTTACTCCTTAGTGCTGTCACAGTTACTCTCAGTGTTATCATAGTTACTCTCAGTGCGTATCAGAGTTACTCTGAGTGCGTATCAGAGTTACTCTTAGTGTTATCTCAGTTACTCCTTAGTGCTGTCACAGTTACTCTCAGTGTCCTCGCAGTTACTCTCAGTGTCCTCGCAGTTACTCCTTAGTGATGTCACAGATACTCTCAGTGTCATCAGAGTTACTCTCAGTGCGTATTAGAGTTACTCTCAGTGCGTATCATATTTACTCTTAGTGGAGTCTCAGTTATTTCCTAGTGTTGTCACAGATACTCTCAGAAGCAGACATATCTCGATATAGGTATGTTAGCACTGAGAGTAACTATGATATGCAAAACCAAAACAGTCTAACTCAAAGTATATATCTGCATACAAAATCACAACAGATTTACATTCAAGAACACAACATTCAAAGCACAAAATGCTATATATTATACCCAGAAATACTCGTATTTGCAATAAGATGTTCACAACACACAAGTAATGTATCTCATAGCAGTTACACATCAAAATTCCAGAAGCAAACTGTTCAAATTTTACATTTCAATTAATAATACACTCTTTCAGCTTAAATCCAGCCATTTATCTAGGCTTGAAACAACTTCTTCATCCGTTTTCTTCTCTTCAGCTGGTGCTTCTGTCTTCTCTTCTTCTTGTTGCTTTTGACATTCATCTTTTCCTCCCTTGTTCTGCTCAGATGGACCTTCTTTGATGACGTTATTGTTATCTTTTTGATGTGCTTGTACAGGTTGCAACTCCCCCCTCGCCATCATTCTCTGAAAAATATCAGCCCTTATGGCCGGCATGTCCTTGCAGGTGAAGTCCATGGGTTTTCCATTTACCAGGCATTCTAGGTACTTCATGACGAAGATCCCACAGTCAAGTGAGTCTTCTGCCTGTTGTGGACATAGCGGGTACTCCTGTCCCCATTGTGACAGTTGGTCACCTTTTTCTGCCCCCCTGAAGAATTCATGGACAATACCCACCTGCATTAAAAATTGACAACTCTTATTAATCATCTATCAACAAACATTAATCATATCAATCCAATACAAATAGAGTTTCTTTTTATAGATTGCTTACCCATATAAGGAATTCCCTTTTCGACTTGCTATTTCCACTCATTGAGTTATAAGACCGGTGTACTCCTTCCCTGAAACTTGCCTCGTACAAGTGTCAGTGGTTGTCATTGTTCAATATGGTGAACACCGAGTCCATTGTGTCCCAATCTTTCATCGGGACATTGAATAGTAGAGATAGCATGTCGATCTGCTCCAAGGTTATGTTTTCAACATCAAACGACAACTTCTGCTGCAAATGCAAATTCACATCTATAAGTTTCAGTTTTGTGTATGTATTTTTGTATTTTTGATGTAATTTTGTATACCAATTTTGTTCTTCTTACCGGAGCATATGTGCTCAAGCAGTGCCATGACAGACCCTTCTTTCTCCTTTTACTTGTGGTAGCTTTGAGCATCTGTACAACGCAGTCCATAACCTGAAAAAATAACCACAAGATTTCTTTGTTTAGAAAAAAACGACAAGTTCTTGAAGAGTTACACTACTATTTATTAGTTTCTTACTGGTGATTGCATCATTTGATCTTTGTACAGTAGGGTGGCGAGGTCCTTCCCCATGCACCAAGTGTCATCACTGAATCTCCATTCTTGTTTTGACCTGTCAATCGTTTGTATAGATGTTATACATATTAGTTTTGGATATTGAATAAGCGATGTTTTATATGTGTACACTTGGCAAAATAACAAATTCTCTTACATTTCTTCTATATTGTCCATGAAGTGGTGGACAATTTCCCTGGATTGTTTTGTTTTGAAATGTTCGAAACCAATAAAGTTTGACAACTTGTGCTGTCAACAACAAAAGAACACTTCATGTTAGAATCAATATTAGTGTTCTATCAGTTACTCTCAGTGCTATCAGAGTTACTCTCAGTGCTATTTGAGTTACTCTCAGTGTTCTACCAGTTACTCTCGGTGCTATCAGAGTTACTCTCAGTGCTATCTGAGTTACTCTTAGTGTTATTCTTTATATTACTACAGTTAGTCTACTTCTATTACACAATTACTCTACTATGTTTACACAGTTACTCAAGTATTGATATAATTTAAAGGAGATGCAACCTTACCTTTTCCTCCCTCCTCTTCTTCACATTTTTCTCGATGCTGCCTATGATTTTCTGTTCTATCTTTGACAATTTTTTTTGGGGCTCCTCCTTCTGCCCTTCTTCATCGATTATATTCTTCTGCTTGTCCAAACCTTCAGCTGATTTTTCTTTCTTCTCCTCCTCCTCATCATTTTTCTTCCCATCATTTTCATCTTCTGAGGCATTCTGTTGCACATATTTTCTTCTGAGGCTCAGCCTGCCTCGCTTCATCGGCTTTTCATCCTTATCCATACCCTCATTATCTACTTTGCTCGTCGAAGCAACATCTTTATTGGGTTCTTGAACATTCCCCGATGAGAACCTTTCAGCAGATTTTTCTAATCCACCGACAGGTGACTGTGATTTGTCACCTTCATCTCCGAATTTTCTCCTCAGTTTTTTGTTCTCCTCTTCCAGCTCAGCTATTCTGTTTTCTAGCCATTTATTCTCTCTCCGCAGCTCAGCAAATGCTTCAATAGCAATTTTCGTGCATATCTCCTTCTGCATCTTTAGCTCGTCCTCGAGTATTTGTATTCTTCTCGCCAGGTTGGAGTCATCAGCAGACACTCCTTTTTGGATTACTGGCTTTGTTG